>CM076577.1:497861643-498167046 GCA_034641835.2 Pinus albicaulis
CTTGTTTTATCGAATGCTCGAAAAAACAAAATTTTCTCTAGACTCAAATAAATTTCTTTTGAATCTCTTCGTTGAATATTTAAGATTAGTTCTGCATATTATGGCTAAAATTATGGGCAAAGAGGAGGTTGTGATCATAGATAAGACAATTTTGGGAATGTTTTCCCTAATAATGAAGCCTGGGGTGGTTTTGGATTTTCTTGCTTATTTGGAGAATTCTATCAATACTCAATTCATGATTCTGTCACATATTGGGTGTTTTAGGTTTCCACCCCTTATTATTTATTTGTTTCTATACAGTCATGTAGAAAGTTTTACTCAATTGGGGTTAAATGTTATGGATGTAAATAGAAACAAGCAATCAATGGCCTTTTGGACATATATGGTAAGGAAGGAGGTGGGAAATGAAGGCCTATTTGATTTCACTTCTTCTTTTCTTCCAATTTATAAATCAATTTTGAATGGACCACCTGCACCACATTTTTTCCGAAAGCCCAGTCATTTTTACAATTCAACAAAGATGTGAAATTTGGGGATTGATTTGCTTTCGAGGATCATACATATATTAGGTTATATGGACCTGATATTGAACCTTTCAGACTGCATGCTTTTTTTCCTATGAGAATGTTTTATTTAGAGTTCATAAGGCATAGTCTTAATGTGGATCAAATTCACTTTGTGCCTGTGAAAAAGGGTCATCTATTCAAGTTACCCAAGACTGTGGGCCCATTTATTGTAAATGCTAAAAAAACAATTGAAGAAGCTCATAAAATGTTGGATGGCATTGGCATGCATTTGTTGTTAGAGGAAAAATGGGCTTATGACTCACATCATGTAGTCTCAAATCACAGATTGGAAAATGGATATGCTCCTTTAGTTCATGAAGCAAAACCGGAGGTGGAAAATTTGGCAATTGGTGGACTATATTCTGCATCTGTGCAAATGGAGGTAGAAACCCCACATCCCACTGAAAAAGGCCTCAAAAGGGGAAGATACAAAACTGTAATTGATTTGGAGGGTAATGTAGATAATGAAGCCAAGAATTCAAAGAAAGTGGATGAAATTAATTCGTCAGTCATGCCAGGATATTCTCTGTAGTTGGGGGAAACTTCTTGTACTCTCTCATATCTTGTTCTTGAGGACACATGCCATGATTCTCTTTCAAATATCAAGCAGGTATTTTCGCAGATTGAGGAAAGAAATAAGAAGATAAGGGAGAATATAGAATCTGAGTCAGAAGCCCAAATCTCTCCTGAGCATACTAAATTGCTTTCAGCAATAAAATTAGAAAAGTATCAGCTAAGGATAGTTATTTCTCATTCTTCAGCTATGAATGTGACATCTTCTGCTTCTTTCAAAGCTATTAATTTAACAGTTGATGAAAAAACGATTCCCCTCCCAAATAAGATTAACCTTTATATGTAGATTGGTCATTTGATTTTTAATGATATGAACAAGACTACTTCAACTGTTGCCAAAGCTGAAAACATGTTGGATAAGGTGATTAAAAAATTAAAATTGGAGAAAGAAAATTCAAGAGCTTACTCTACACAAAATTTAGCATTAAAAAAGATCATTATCAAGATTGGATTTGAACCTGAAGATAAATCAACGATTCAGAAGCTGTTGCCGAGTGCTGAATCTGAGATTCAAGTCTTGAAGAAGAAGCTTAAGCTTCCCATTGGGGAACACCCAATGGCTACAAAGGTAGCTCAAGTAGAAACAGAGAAAGGGTAGTTGTTGTAGACTTTGTTGACCAAGGATGAAGAGTTATCCAAATTGAAAGAGATGACTGATATGCTGCAAAAGAAAATAGACTCTCATATATGCACTGTTGTTGTTTTATCAAATTCTAAAGATATTTCTGCCAAACTAACTCAAGTCATGTTTGAGTTAAGAATGACATAAATTGATTTATAAAAGAATCGAAGAGACCTTTAAATTGCTTGCAAGGTGATTAAAGTCACATAACAAGAGGTACAGATGACCAAGGAAAATATAGAAAAGTACAGACAAGATTATCAAATTTCTTGTCAAGAAATCAAGGAACTGAAAGAGAAAGTGAAAGGGAATATGTCGCTCATTCAGGCCAGGGAAATCATATTGACTGACATTATTGAAGTTTTCAAGAATGTGTGGGATTCACATGTTATTATTGGAGAATAAAAGAGTATTGTGAGAGACTTGGAAGAAGTTATTGTGACAAATAAAAAAAAGTCACTAAACAGAGCTTTGTATGTTAAAAGGCTGATTGGTTTTATAAAATCCAAGTCTACAAATGAATTGAAATATTTCGGGATTGAAGATAGGACCCAGTGCGTGTTAGAGCTGAACAAGATGATTGTGAAGAATTCATACAGGAAAGTTGTAGAGAAAAAGTTGAATGAATTATAAGAAGCAGTAACAAAGTTTAGTATTTTATTTGATAAGAGAACGAGGGCTAGTCTACCATCTTGTTGGGATCAACAGTGAAACTTACTCCCTTGGGAAACATACGAGACATTACTTGTGGAGGCAAAAATTAAGATTGGGAATTCCCATGAGAAGAATGTTGTTTTAAAGGGAGCCACTTTTTTTAATTACCTACATAAATACTTTCAACTGCTATGGATGATGAAGACTTTATTTGTAGAAAGACCAACATATTCTAGGATTACTAATTTCCAAATGGCACATGTAAAACTTGTTAATTGTTCCAGCTTAAATGTGGACCTGTGGAGGAAATGCAAAAAGTGGATGTCTCCACAAACAAAAGATATAGAAACAAGAGCCTCCTCTGTTCCAGGATCTCAAGCTGTTCAATGACTAAATGTTTTATTTAATATTTTACTTCTTTTTTTGAAGAGACTTTTAATTTTATATTTCCATGTAATGACCGAAGAAATTAGTTTAGGAAGTTGATAGTTTTATAATTGTCCATTTTTTAATGTTGTATATAAGACTTTGAAGACGAAAGGGGTTCCAGAGTTTTGGAACCTCAGAGCATCACCACATATTTTTTTACTTGATCTTTATGAGAATGAATAAATCTTTCATAAGAATTTCCAGAAATTGATGAGCATGATTGGTTTTTTCTGTTTCATCACATGTTTTATTTCTTCTCAGAATGAAGTAATGTAGCGTGTGGTCTCTAATATTACATTGTGATTTAGAGTTAAATACCTTAATGAAGCACTCCTTTATTCTGAATGTCAGTTCTACTTAATTACATATTCTTTTAAACCAAAGATATCATATTCTTTGTTAGCAATATGTTATCAGAAAGTTTTCCACCAACATTTCTTTCTGATTCATGTTCATTTGTATTCATCATTTGAAGGCATTGTGAGGGGTTTATTTTTGTTATAAATATTCAAGGGTTTTATGTATTTCATCACGGTGTTTTCAAAATGAAAAGGAAACAAATATTTTATTTCAAGTTATGATAAATGTCTCGAACACAGATCTCAACACGGCCTGAGATTGTTTCTCAAGGGACAACATTTTTTGGCGCCACTGCCGGGGAACAGAGACACAAAGCTATTTTTCCCTAGGTTTTGTTAAAGAAATAATTTATTTGATTTGTGAAAAAAAGTGATTAGGTTGTATTTTTCATCATAATCATAGTACTAGATTCCAAAAGACCACATACGAGGTCAGATACCTTGCAACAAAGACTTCCAGTCTTGTCTGAACCAGAAAAGAAAGTATCAAGAAGGGTTTGGAAAGCCAAATTCCCAGTCACTCCAAGCCATACTCTGTCTACTCCAGGAACAATTCTAACCAATACACTTCTCTTTTTCACTCAAAAGAGGTAATCAAATCTCTTCAGTTCGTTGAGGAAGGATCTGCATCCTCTCGAAAAGTTTTTCCCGAACTAACTTTGGGGGAAAAGTCGTTTGGATCAGTTTCTTTTTCTTTCCCATATTTTCAAGAAGTTTCAACTGTTCATTTTGAAACTTTTCAATAGTATATTTCTCCTTTGAAACAACCAGTCCCTATATCTATGTTACCCCCTCTGCCTTCCGTTTTTCAAGCGGGTGCTAATCAGAATCTCAATATGGAAGTTCCTGATTTTCTCCTGAATATGTATGCCCTATTAAATATTTCTCAATCAATGAATGAAATGCCACAATACTACCTTAAATTGTTGCCTCATTTTACAGGGGAAGATGAAGTCTCAACATAGAAACATATTGCTACATTTTGTGCCTTCACTGAAAATTTGAATGTTGAATATCTTGATGTGGTTTTGAAGCTGTTTGTTCAGTCTTTAGACGTAGAAGCTAGGAAGTGGTTCAAAACCCTTCCAGATGATTTAATTAACACTTGGGAAGAGTTGGAAAATAGTTTTACTCACATGTGGGGGGAAAATAAGGGTCATGGGTACTTTTTGACAGAATTTAATGTTATCAAAAGGAAACAAGAATAAAATTTTGCAGAATTTATTAAAAGATTTAACAAGTTGTATAACAATCTTCCAGTAGAAATAAAACCTCCACCCGCTGCAGCAATTTTTTTTTGGAGCTTTCAAATAAGATTTTGGTTTCACCTTGAGGGAAAGAATGTCTCCTACTTTGGATCATATCGAAACAGATACTTTAGAAATTGCAACAAACTTGACTGCAACAAGAAAAAATGAAGGAAAACAACCAGCGCAGGATAAGGGAAAGGGGAAAGAAGAAGTTTTCATGATCATAGATTGGAAGATATGACTAAGGTCATAATTTTTTTATCAAATAAACTGGTGAAGTTAGAACTTGAAACAAAAACCCTCCTAGGTTGATTCAGGAGGGTCAGAATCAAAATTTTAATCCACAATTTAGAAAACAACCCCTCAATGAAAAGAGAAAGAAAGGACCAAGATCAAATCCAACCTCCTTTGTATATAGAAGATGGGTATGAAGATGCAGCAGGAGAGACATCAAATGAGCAAGATAACAAAAATATCCACATTGTATGCTGATGAAATAGAGGATGATGAAAATGAGGAGTTTAATGCTGAAACATAAGAGTCTTTGAATGAGAAATAAATTGATCAATATTTTAAAAAATTCACTGATCTTATAAAGGCTGAATTACATAAGAAATATGATTTAAGATCAAAGAAAAGATCAAGGCTGCAGAATAATGAATAGGTTCCAGAAGATCCAACACCTCAACCAATGGCGACTCCACAAGAATCTTAGAAGCAAATTGATAGAGGAAAGCAACAAATTGATTCAGAAGCAAAAACTACATTTCAACAAGGAGAAAGTTGACAAGAAAGATCAAAAGGTGAGAAGTTAAATAAATGTGCTCTTTCATCTGAGAAAATTTTAAATTTTAAAAAGAAATATTAAGATCCAAAGAAGTTAATAAAGCCATGTAATTCTTTTCACTTAACAAAAGAATTGGAGAAAATAAAGATAGAAATTCCTTTGGTAGAGTTGGCTAAAACCCCAACATATAAAAAACATATTTCAGATTTTATTAACTTTTATCAAAATGATAATGTAGCAGAAACAATAAATTCATAGGAAGAGAGACCAGTGGTGATGTTTGGTCCTCATGTTGAAGAGGTAGATTGATCTACTCCTTTTTACATTTCTTTGTTGGTGCATACTTTTATGCTCCATAATTATATGTTGGATTTAGGGGCTTCTCACAATTTAATGCCATTATCAGTCATGAAGCAATTGAACTTAAAAATCACTAAACCTTAACGATATTTACTCTTTTGATTCAAAAAAGGTTAAGTGTGTGGGTTTGATCAAAGATCTTGTTGTTTCCTTAGCTAAAAATCCATCTAGGAGTTTCGTGATGGATGTGGTTGTGGCAGATAATTCCACCTCATTTTGGGATGCTTCTATCTAGATCCTGGGGGGCTACGTTGGGAGGTGATTTGAAGTTAGATTTTACTTATGCTATGATCCTAGTTTTTGGAGGTGAGGAGAGAAGATTATACAGGGAAACCAGGTTTGTTAAAACCATTACTGAGGAGAGTTCAAGTAATTCTCTGGTGTACAGTTAGGAAAAAGATGATTTTTCCTATTTTATGCCACAAGAAGTTATAGAGGTTACTGAAGATACTCAGGTACAACTCCCTTCAGCAATTGAGAGTAAGGAGCTGACAGAAAATGGAATCTGGAAGTTATACGTTGATGGTGCTTACTGAAAAGATGGTACAGGTGCAGGTATTCTTATAATTTATCCAAAGGGTCATCTTATGGCCTTTTATTACAAATTAGAATTTGATTCTACCAATAATATTTCAGAATATGAAGCTTTAATTCTTGGATTGAAAACTGCTAAACAATTGGGAGTATAATGTATATCTGTCTTTGGAGATTCTGAGCTAGTGATTAAGCAGGTTAAGAATCATTGCCAGGTAAGGCATCCAAGGTTGAGAACTTATAGGAATGAAGTTTGGGACTTAGCAATAAAATTATTTCTTGCTTTTAATATACAGTTTTTTCCCAGAGAACGAAACAGGCTTGTTGACTCTTTAGCAATTGCAACCAACAATTTCAAACCTCTTATTAACCCAAAATGACATATGAGGTAGAAACTAGACACACGCCCTCAATTCCAGATAATGTGAAACATTGGCAGTTTTTTTAGGATGAAGAACAGATTAAATATTTTTGGGGAACGATTGGAGAATTTTCTAATTTGGAAATTAATCAGGATGAAGTTGTTGGAGAGAAGCAGAATGATGTAGTCTCTTTCAAGGTTTCAGTAAGCAATCAATTTTTTTTTTCAACAAATGTGATACCTCTGGAAACGTTATTTAGTTCTAATGATGTTTCTAGAAGCCCAAGGAAAGAAGATCTTGAGGATGACATAGAAGAATGTAACTTGGGAACATATCGGCAACCTAAAATGGTAGGAATATTTAAATATGTTCCTGAACATTTTAAACAGAGGTAAATAAGTGTTTTCAAGAAGTTTGTTGATATTTTTGCATGGTCATGTGAATATTTAAAGACTTATGATACTAGTATCATACAACATAAAATTCCTTTGAAACCAGGGGTTAAGGCTTTTAGACAAAAGTTGAGACAAATAAATCCCTTGTTGTTGCCTTCAATTGAAAAAGAAGTAAAAAAATTATTATAGGCAAAAATAATTGTTTCCTTGAGATATTCAAATTGGGTAGCCAATCTAATTCCTGTAAGAAAGAAAAATGGAGAGATAAGGTGTGTTGATTTCAGGAATATGAACATAACATCTTTAAAAGATAATTATCCTTTTCCCAAAATGGACCATATTTTACAAAAGGTAACATGATCATAGAGATTATCAATGATTGATGGATTCTCTAGTTATAACCAGATTGCAGTGGAAAAATAAGAACAGAAGAAAACAACATTTAAAACTCCTTGGGGCACCTTCATGTACGCCAAAATTCCTTTTGGACTGATGAATGCTGGCGCCACATTTCAAAGAGCTATGGATATAGAATTTGTAGGAGAAAAAGATAAATTTGTGGTGAATGATTTGGATGATATAACTGTATTTTCTAAATCAGATGAAGAACATTTGTAACATTTACAACAAACCTTTGAAAATTGCAGAAGGTATGGTCTATCTTTGAATCCTAAAAAGTCTCATTTTTCTTTGAAGGAAGGGAATTTTTAGGTCATATTGTTTCAAAGGAGGGAGTGAATATAGATCCTGTAAGAGTAGAAGCAATCGGGAAAATACCTTTGCCAAGGAGCAAGAAAGAAATTCATAGTTTTTAGGGAGAATTAACTTCCTCAGGAGGTTTGTTCCAAATTATGCCGAAATTGTCAAAGAAATCACTGACATGCTAAAGAAAGGGGTTGAAGTTAAATGGAATACAACTGCAAGAGATTATTTTTCAAGAATTAAAGAAGCTTTACAAGAAGCTCATGTGTTGATAATTCCTAATTATGCAAATCCTTTTTAGATATTTTCATTTGCTTCTACTTTTACCATTGCTATTGTACTTCTACAGAAGAATGAGGAGGAAAGAGAGCATCCTATAGCATTTGTTAGCAAAGTGTTAAGAGATGAAAATCTTAAGTACAATATTTTGGAGAAACATGCTTATTCGTTGGTTAAAGCGCTTAAGGATTTTAGGGTTTATATTATCCAATCCCAAGTAACTGCCTATGTGCCAAATGTCGTTGTTAAAGATGTTTTAGTTTATATGATATTGAAGGTAGAAGAGGTAAATGGATAGCAAGAATACAAGAATATGATTTGGACATAAAGCCAACGAAGTTAATAAAAGGACAAGGCTTGGCTAAGATCATGAAATAAACTAATTTCCAAGCCTTTGGAATAAATTTATTAACTGAAGTTGAAGAAAGCAAAGATGCAGAGGAACAAAAGAAGTCCAAACTTGATGTTAAAATTCAGTACAAATTCTTGTGTTCTGAATGGTACAAGGATATTGTACATTATTTATGTTAGATAAATGTATTTAGGTTAATCACATCATTAGGATTTGGTCGACGTTTCGAACCATATAATGTGGTTTATCCTCAGGACAAGGTGGAAAAAGAAGATCGATCAAACATAATATATAGTGAGGATGCATCATTGCTTGTAAATAGCATGAGAAAAACTAGTTGTTAAAAACTAGCCGTTAACAACTAGTCATTAAAAACTAGCCGTTAAAGGCTAGACTTTAATTAGAAGGTTAGTTTAGAAAATTTAATTTCAATTTATTATTTATAATTTTTTTATTAATATTATAAAAGTTTAATTAAAAGAAGGTTTATTAGTTTATTAGGTAATTAATTTAATTTAATTTTAATATAAGATATTTTAAAAACCCTAAATCCTAAATCAAGAAAAAGTCAAAAGAAAATATAAAGAAAAAACCTAAAATAATAAAAAGAGGGTTGTATTATAATATATAAATTATTATTATAATAAGGTTTTCAATTTTTTTTTTTTTTTTATTATCTTATTTTAATAAAAGTTTATAACAAACTCTTATTTTTATATCGAGAATAAAATAAAATGAGCAATTACTAAAAAGGGAAAAGTAAAACAAAAGAGTAAACAAAGGAAAAATACAGACAACGACCAAAACCCAAACAAAAATGGTGAAATCATTTAGAGAGGGTTGGAGTCCAACTCCTACTCAATTTCCACCCATCATCCTTATTGAGATTCTTAGCATGCCTCCCAATCTCAATGGCTTCCCTGAGCTTCCTATGGTGGAAGTGACCAACCCTCGCAATAACTTTGGAGTCCTCAAGGCAAACATGGTGATACGATTTTTTCGCATGCTCGGCCAGAGCTGAAGTGTGGGATCGATTGTGGCTGATGTCCACCGCATGCTCCTGGATTATCTGTCTAATAGACCGACCTATTTTCCCAATATAGGGAGTACCACAGGAACAAGGAACCAGATAAACACCCTTCATGTCCTTAGGGTTAATAGGGTCTTTTACGGAACCCGACGAGTTTCTAATAACATAGAGATGCTTGAATGACGAGGTGATATTATTATGCTTAAGGACATGAGAAATTTTGTCCGAAGTCCCCTGGATAAATGATAAATGAACTTTGGATATAGGATCCTCTCGAGGCGATTTACCTTTTAACCCTTTATAGGCTTTTTGAAAGGCCTTAAGGCTCTGAGATATACTATAATCATTATTCTCAAACACCTCAAGAAGATGAGATTTATCCAACTCTAAGTGGCTGTCATCAGAGATTCTTCGAGCACGAGTAGTAAGAGTGCAAAGAACACCAAATTTCTGAGTAGGAAAATGATGAGAACTAGTATGAATATACTGTTCCGTGTGAGTTTTTTTGTGAAAAAATTGGTGGGAAATGGAACCATAATACATTCTAGAAAGAAGAATATCCAAGAAAGGCAGGAAACCATCCACCTCTACCTCCATCGTGAAATTTATGGAATTAGATTGAGAGTTCAGGTGCCTCAGAAACAGATCTAACTTATCGCGACCATGATATCTTGTATCTCTTATGTGATGACATTTGTGGATGTTTTGATTCATTGATTATTGTTTCTAATATGATTATCATGTTTTAGCTACATACATGGTTTATGTTTATGAGATAATCTAATACGTTGGTGGTTATATGTATGATTCAGTAAGTGAAGTTTAGATTGGTAAAAATTGTTAAGAAGGTCACACTACTGATTCACCCCTCACTTTAAATAGTGATCAAAAGTTTCCAATAACCATAACATTATATATTTAATACATTTTTATAATTGAGATAGATCTTTGAGAGTTTTAAGCATAATTTGAATCACTTCATTTGGACATTGTATGAAAAACGTATTCACAAACAAGTGATTTTTTATCTTAAAAACAATATGATACAAACTTTACCTTGTGTTGTCATTGCAATAAAAACTCTCCAAAACTCGGTCTACACTTGAATTTTGGAGCCTATTGTGGATCTTGTGATCGTTCATTACATAGTCATTTTATGGTTAATTGATAAGTGTCAACATCACCTTCTCACACATGTTAATTCCACAACAAGTTCATGAGCACACTATTTTATGCAAGCTTGAATAAGCATAGCATAATTCCATCAAGATAGTGCATGTGTAATGTTTAATCCGTGTCTACAGTCAATGCTCACTTTCATCGATAATCTATCACTTTTGGTTGCGAATTTTCTTCTATCTGAGTGAGTTTTCCAACTGTTGCTTTTGCGCACCTTCGCTTTCACAAGTGTCACTTCTATTTTTACGACTGTCTCTTTTTATTTTTTCATTGTAATAAGTGTGATTTTCATGCCATCTTCATTATGGCATGTGTCACTTTCATTGTTAGTCACATTTCGCAAGTGTTGTTTTCACTTTCCTCTTGCCATCCCAAGTGTCGTACTTTAGCATGGCAAGTGTTGCACATCATACAAAAGTAATTTTGGTTTGTTTCAAAGGCTAATGTCAGTGGTAATGAGTCATTATTATCATCTATACATGAATCACACTCACTCCCAAAGTTTCAAGCACTTTTACACAAGTTTCGTCAAGGTTTTCACAAAGTGTACCTTTAGTGTCGCACTAGGAAAAAGTTGTCGCAATTTCATTACATTGAGGGTATTATGTCGTTCATGTGCTCTGAGTGATCAATGTTGTGTCGTCAATTTTTATAAGTTCGTGATCATACTTAAAGTTGTAGGAATTTACAAGGTGAGTTCCTTAGATCAAACACCAAAGGTCACCGCTCACAAATAGATCACAAATACGTACACCAGTATTTGATGTGGTTAAAACCCTCGAATAGGGAAAAAATCCACCACCTGAGCCAACGCGGCCACTTCACGCAATTTATTAAAATATAAAAAGGAAAATTTTCATAAGCTTCTCTCATAAACGGTTACCAGAAAAATGACCCTCCCTGCTCTTTAAATAGAGATCATGGACCAATCGGGTGTTAAGCCACAGATCAAGTGTTGGTAATACCGAGGAGAAAGTGAACCATTAGATCACTACATATCATGACCGTGAGATTATAAGTTACAAATGTACATAGTAAAGAAACAAACTCTACCTAACTCTACACTAGACCAAGTTATAATTAACTATTTTCTATGTGTCAGAATATCCTAACATCCCCCCTTAAGAACAACTTGGGATAGGATTGAAGGATTTACAAGGGTGACACAAAAGGAGACTATTTCCTATGTGTCGAAATATCGTAACATCCCCCCTTAAGAACAACATGGGATAGGATTGAAGGATTTACAAAGGTGACACGATAGGAGAAGGAAGGATGCATTATATCCTATCACCCCTTAATGATAACTTTCATGAACTCCAAGCATAGATCGAAGTTTTGTAAACTTCACGTCTGTGAGATCCTCTATAAAGATATCAGCAACTTGATCATTGGTTGAACAATACTGCACTTCAAGAACACAATCATGAATGAGCTTTCTAATGAAGTGTATATGAAGCTCAATGTGTTTCATACGCTGATGCTAAACTGTATCTTTGCATAGCTGAATGGTACTATGATTATCACACCAAAGTGTAGTTGGATGCTGCTGATGAAGACCAAATTCAGACAGGATCTGACGAAGCCACATGGCTTCCTTGCTGGCTTCAACTGCACCACAATACCCTTCTTCTGTCGAAGAAAGAGAGATGACACTTTGTTTCTTACAAGACCATGTAATAGGTCCTAAACCAAGAGTGAATACATATCCTGCAGTAGACTTTCGATCATCAAGGTCACCAACCCAATCATAATTAATGAAACTAATCAACAATGGAGAGGCTCCTGCACTGTGATGAATCTCGAACTGAAATGTACCTCGAATATATCAAAGTATACTTTTAGCTACTTTCCAGTGAATTTCATGAGGTTGGTACGTAAACTGAGCAACAAGACCAATGACAAAGGAAAGGTTAGGACGAGTATGGGTTAGATACAAAATTTTACCAACAAGTTGACGGTATAAGGTAGCATCCACTTCAGGGGCAGTACAAGTGACTAAAAGCTTGATGCCAGACTGAAAGAGAGAAGGGGCTGGCTTACATTCTTCCATGTGAAAGCGGCGTAGAAGATCACATGCATACTTGGACTGAGAAAGGGTAATACCTTCTTTGGATTGCAAGACTTGAAGACCAATAAAATAATGCAAGTGTCCTAAGTCTATCATTTCAAACTTATTTTTGGGGCTATAATTCACATGGTTTATATGGCTGGTACCACTATTAGTAAGGATAAGATCATCAACATAAAGAACAAGGGTGATGAAGGACTTAGCCACTTTATTGGTGTAAACAATGTTGTCAGAATGACACCTAGAAAAGCCATTATCTAAGAGAGATCTATCCATTTTGGCATACCAAGCCTGAGGAGATTTTTTGAGACCATAGAGAGACTTCCTAAGGTGAAAAACAAGGCTAGAGTCGTTTTGGATAAAGCCAGGGGGTTGTTCCATGTAGATTTATTCATGAAAATCTCCATGTAAGAAGGCATATTTAACATCCATCTCATGGACTTCCCATTTAAAGGAGGCATCAAGGGAAAGAACAAGGTAGATAGAATTCATTTTGGCAATAGGGGAGAAGGTTTTAGTATAGTCAATGCCTTCAACTTGTGAAAATCCTTTAGCAACAAGACGAGCTTTATGTCTATCCACTTTTCCATCTGGTCCAAACTTTTTTTTGTAAACGCATTTGCATCTGAAAAGTTTTCTTCCCTTTGGAAGAGGAAAAATATCCCAAGTATAGTTTGCCAATAAGGAACAATATTCTTCATTCGTAGCTTCATCCCAATATGGATGACCTGAAGCTTCTTCAAAGGTGTCTGGATCAGGATTTTCTGGAACTTGAGATAATAAGGAAGAGGCTCTTTTGAACTGAGAACGTGTACGATGTTGATCTGCAAGGTCACCTACTAGAGAACCTGTTGCATCCCGAGTAAAGCGGACCCATCTTGGAAGCTGTGGAGCTGACTAAATATCTTGAGGAGGTGAAGGAGGATTTTCACCCTCCCTGTCATCATCCGAACTAGAAGGAATGTTGTAAAAAATATAAGAGATAGAGAGAGGTGGCACATATGCCGAATCAGGCTTGCAGGCCAAAGGTGGCACACCTGCCGAACGAGGCTCATAAGATGATATATTTTCATGAAATTTTACATCTCTTCTAATGATTACATTTTTGGAATTTGGTTGAAGAAGTATATATCCTTTGACATCTTCAGAATATCCAACAAAAAATCATTTTTCACTCTTAGGTTCTAAGGCTTTATGTTTTGCATCTGGAATATGGGCCCAAGCTTCACTTCCCAAAACACGAAAGTGACTTACATCTGGTTTGATTGAGCTCCGGGATTCTTCTGGATTTATATTCTTTAAAACCTTAGTAGGAGTGCGATTCACGATGTAATTTGCATAGTTAATTGCTTCTGCCCAAAAATAAAGACTAAGTCCTTTAGATTGAAGCATACAATTAGCCATTTCTTTTAAGGTGTGATTCTTCCTTTCAACTACACCATTTTGTTGTGGAGTATTGTAATATCCAAAATGGGATATTTTAACTAAAAATGCAAAAATAGACTTGAGTAGCAAAATAAATGGAAATAAACACACAGCCACCAATATAACACAATGGATGCTGATAAAATCACCGAGCCATTTTATTAATCCATGGTAAAAAAACACATCAACATAAAGGAACAATGGAACTTGAGCTTGCCAAGCAAGCAAAGCAAAACCCAGAAAGATATCTGGCCCAGCTGATGAATGGCACTCGCAATGATGTAGATGGCTCGACAAGAAGACTGCTGCAAATCAGCTACGTCAAAGCTGTCACTGAACCCACTGAAGCACAAGTTGAAGATATGAATGGTCCTCACACCAATCCCTGAAGCTCTGCGAAATTTATGAATGAAGTCTCCTCAAGAGAGTTGGGTTTTCGTCCAACACTCACAAATCACCCGAGGGTTTTTGTCCTAGGGCTACAGCTGAAGTAGAGAACCACGGTCTCACACCTCTCATACAATAAAATAACATGATCCCAAAGATATTCCTCAATGGTCTCCTCCCTTTCTTTTATAGATCTCTTGCAGCCTTCTAGAGCATTATTTAATTATTATTTTATTCATGGAGCACTTTTCCCTCTTATTAGAATATTCCTTTTTAATGCAGAAAAGAGTAAATCGGCTACTGCGTCTCCTCTGGTCACTGAAACTCATGTCCAACTATCCCATCATGGAGGTATCCTCGTGCTAGTTCCAATAAGCTATTACACTATGGTATTCTGTCATGTATTCCTCCTGGAATTCCACCGTGAGCATAATTAGCTGAGTTAAGCCCATAAATAACTCAAATTTCCGAAAGTTGTCGAAATGCACCAGAACGAAAGCCAAACTGCTCGTATGATGGAATATATCAAGCGAATGCCACCTGACCACATAGAAATTCCTCAAAAATCCTCCAAAAAGTCCCTGGGCCTGCTGATGACACCAACCTGTACCTGTGACCGGTCTGCTCCTAACTCTGGGAGTCCCTCCTAGCCCTGTCATAGGTGACACCAAAAAAGGGAATATTACAAGTATATGGAACTATTGCAATTGAATGCCATGCTCAGTGAAAAAGTTAATAAATTTGTTGCTAACATATTCTCCTCCATTGTCTGATCTTAACTTAAGAATTTGTTGTCCAAATTGTTTCTCAACAAAGGCCTTAAAGGCAAAGAACATGTTAAAAACTTCACTCTTGAGTTTTAAGAGGTATACCCAAGTGCGTCTGTAAAAATCATCAATGAAAGTTAATAAGTATTTGTAGCTAGAGAAAGAAACAATAGGAAGTGGACCACATAAATCAATGTGCACAAGCTGCAAAGGCGCTGAAGCGTGCCAAGAAGCACGTTTGTCAAAAATATCCCGATGATGTTTTCTGAGTACACATTCGAAACAAACACCATCTTGAAAAGATATGATAGGAATACGTGTCCCCATATTTTATTTACATAGAGTTTGAAGAGAGCGATAGTTTAAGTGACCAAATCACTCATGCCAAAGTTTGCTCACTTCATCATTATGAGCAACGAAAACGGAGGGAAGACATGATGACCCAAAGTTGTCAAACTTATGCAACCTTGTAGAATCATCAACAATTCCAATAGCTAAAATATGTCTAGGATATTTGAGGTTCTTAATTACAACATCATGAGGTGAGAATTCTACTGTTTTCCCTTTCACCTGAATGAGTTATCTAATAAATAGATAAAATGTTGCAGAAAAATGTAGGAACACATAATACATCATTAAAATGATCATTATCTAGATGAATGGTTCTAGATCCTACAACACTAAGAGATCTATCATCACCAACATAAATATTTTTGGTGTTACAATCATTTAAAGAAGAAAACATGGATTTATTTTTGGCCATGTACTAAGAGGCTCCAGAATCAGTGAGCCACTCATGAGAATGAGAAGAAGAAGATACATTTAAGGCATAACCAGATGTTGATGCTTGACAACGACAAGCAGAAAGTGCCATTCCTGAAGATGAAGTTGACGAGTTCTCCAAATTAATGTGGTGCTTCTTAATTGCTGCTTCCAAGGCTTCCTGCTTCTTAAAACATTTGGACTCTACATGGCCATCATGATTACAAAAGTTTCAATGTCTATCTATTTTCTTCCCTTTTTTTATTTGCCTTATCAGTTTTTTGAGTTGCTTTTTCAGTTTGTAGCTGGAATTGTTGAAGACCCTTGTTTGGTTTAGGACCATTCTTTTTAGGATACTGCTTCTTGGGATTCTTTTGATATGGTTGTTGTTGGGTTGCTAAGGATTTCTTAGAAGAGTTTCCAGTATTAATAAGACCAAGGTGTAAGGTTTTTTCTTGTTCTCTTATCAAAGAATTGCAAAAGACATCAAAAGAGGGGGACTTGTAGGTTGTTCCTTGAGAAATGAGGGCTTATCTAGTGGAATAGAAGGTGGAAAAAAATACACAGTATGCAGGGCCAAGCTTAGAAAGAATAGAATATATATGGCTACCATCTTCCTTTTTGACCTAAAAACCTTTTAAAATAAGGCTAAGGGTCTTGAATTTGGACAAAAAATCTTCAATAGAGGAGAAATTATTGGGGTCCAAAGTAAGCAACTCATTTTCAAGCTGGCGGGCCCTGATTTCATTTTGAATGCCAAAAACAGTATTTAGCTTTTTCATAGCTACATCACGGGTGTCAATTTCTTGGATACGAAATTGAAGGTCTTGAGCAATCGATATTCCTATCAACCCTCATGCTTGATCTTGTTTATTTTCCCATTTAGCAGCTTTATCTCCATCGGTACGTTTAGTTTCTTGTCCTGTGGCTATTCTATAAAGCCCTTTACTTCTAAGTAGGTCTATCATGTAGGATATCCATTGGAAATAATTGGTTTAAGAATAACCGGACATGCATTTTCCATTAAAAAAAATGAAGCTGAAAAGGCTGAAACTAACTGCTCCAATGGCAATATCTCGGAATATTAGGCTGGTTAAAAAAAGCCGCTCGGAAAATGACTTCCGGATGAAGAAGTTATGCCTTTTTGAAAAACATGTGTTGTAGATGCCGAATAGTTACGTGAAAGGTTGAAAGTTGATGATGAAGTACTACTTTAAAAAAAATTCCCCCCCTTTTCCAAACTTAATACAATAAGCTCACTTAAAAAAAAAAAAATTATGTGACCCACTTTTATAAATAAGTGAGAGTCACTTTTACATGTGCTTTTTAAATAAAATCGTCTTGTTAAAACTGACAACTTGCCAAAGGCCTTTATAAGAAAAAGTAACTTAACAAAAAACTTTTTACAAAAAGAAGCTTGAGAGGGAGACTTGAACCCAATACCTCTATTCTCATAAACTAGCTTTACACCAAGTGATCTAGTAAAAGGATTCTATAATTATTTGAAAGGAGGAAGGGTTTTTTTTGTTCTTTGATGTGCGTGCTTTTTCCTGCAAAAAAAACACAAATTCCGTGCCAAAAAAAAAATATACAAGCCTTACGACAAAATCTTATATTTCTGGTTAGCCTTACCAGTAACTATCCTTTTTTTCACTATTTATGATTTCCTAAGATCGCACAAAGATGTGGGGAAAGAACATACGTGGCAAAAAAATTCTCGTATCCCTGTTTCTAATTTTCCATAATCGCACACATTGCATAGAAAAGAGCATATACATAGAAGACGGGTATAGATGCAGAAAAATAAAATTTATAAACCGAAATAAACAGAAGGATTAATAAATATAACTACAAAAAGATACTTTATACCTCCATATATAAAATGACATAACTTGGGCAACCATAAACCTTTTCGCATGAAACAAAAGGGGTTCCTCACTGTAACAGAAGCTTCAGACACAACATAAGAGTTCTCCCGGTCCTAAAGTGGTCAGAAATAGTAGATTTGGAAAACGACAGTCGTATGCAGTCAAACCGGCTTTGGATTTGGATCAACAATGGATGTGACCCTCAAAATAATTCTGATACCATGTAGGAATTTACAGGGTAATTTCCTTAGATCAAACACCGAAGGTCATTGCTCACAAATAGATCACAAATCAGTAAACTGGTATTTGACATGGTTAAAACCCTCGAAGTGGGAAATAGTCCACGACATGAGCCAATGCGACCATTTCAGGAAATTTATTAATATAAAAAGGAAAATTTACATAAGCTTTTCTCATAAATGGTTACCAGAAAAATGACCCTCCATGCTATTTAAATAGAGATCATAGACCATTCGGGTGTTAAGCCACATATCAAGTGTCAGTAATACCGAGGAGAGAGTGAATCGTTGGATCACTACATATCATGACCATCAGATTATAAGTTACAAATGTACATAGTAAAGAAACACACTTTACCTAACTCTATGCTAGACTAAGTTATACTTAACTATTTCCTATGCATCAGAATATCCTAACAAAAGTTTTTTCATTGTTCACTTTGGTCTCACCAATCCCACACTTAGCTAAATCTGGAAAAGTTCTTTCTCACGTAACTTGGCCTTACTTAGCCTTCCTTAACTTCACACTACGCAATGCGTAGTTCCTACCTTCTAGAACTTCTCACTTCACAAGCTCAGTGCTCATCCTCAACCCTTGAGCTCTAGAAATGCACAATCCCTTCCTCTAGTCATCCTCTTCTGCAAATTTTACAATCTCAACTAAAAAGCCTCAACCTTGACCTCTTGAACTACGTAATTATATAAGCCCTATGCCTTTGTCCTTCTAGAAATGCACAGTGGGAAACCTCAAGGCTCAAGGCTCAATCCTGACCCCTAAATCCCCTCAAATACATAGTTATCTTTCCTTGGCTTTCCTGAAATACGCATTGCATAGTCTCAAGGATTGGTCCTAGCCCCTGACTTCCTGAGCTACTCAATTCCTGAGCCTGTCTCCTAGCCTATCACTCGGTTCTAGCTCAATCTATGGTTTTCATGAAACATGTAGGACTAGGGGTTTATTGTACTGATGTCATATTTTCATGAGTGGAATTTATTTGTAGGTATTCTATCATTTTATGACATGATGATGATGAAGGAGATGAAGAACGAGACCTTGCTAGAAGACACCTTTGTAGCTGAAAAGACAAGTGGATCAATCAAGAAAGAGAAAGGCACACCTGATTGTGACAACAACTAGAAATCAAGATCACATTGAAGACTCCCTACCTTCAATCCTTATGGAGGAGGAAGAATAATATCCTGTTCCATATTTCAGAAAGAAACAAAGAAAGTAGCAACAAATATTTCATCTTCATTCTTATAGATTTCATATTTTTTCATCCTTTCAATTATTCCACAAGTATAGATTTTGTGTTTTCTCCAAACCTCAACCTACTATGAGAATTGTATCCTCTTCCTCTATCTATTCCCTAGGTATGAATTCCAACTCAGTCCTTATTTCAAACCCTTTGTTTGCTACATTAATATGAGGCGTCAATTCAAGAAGTAAATTATTTGATTTATATTGTCTTCACACTTCTATTTGAGAGTCTGTTGCTTCACTAGGCCAAGTCCTCAGGTGGCCCAAAATAATTATTTGCTTAAGGAATTTAGGGCTTAATTAGTTTAAACAATTACTAGTCCCTCAAACCTAGGGATGTGCCATAACTTGCTATTCGTAGCCCCTTAACAGATCTGTCTACCTTAGGAGAATATTTCTTGAGGTTTTTCCTTTGACTAGAACAAACTCATGCCAAAGAAACTTTAAGAATTATCAGAAAATATCATTGGTATTCAAATAGTGGTCCTATAACAAAATCAAGTACATATGGAGCTTGTTTCCCTCCCATATGATCCTCCTGTGCTAGAACACGAATGAAATTTTTTTTCATTTTCTTCGAGATATTTTCCTAAACCAGTGTAGAATGAAACAAAGTTACATATAGATGAGTAAAATATGGTGGAATCTTTCACCATCGAAATTGATAAGGAGAAATGGTTCTTAAAACCCTCAGAGACTTGGGCTCAAGAAAAACAAAGACAAATTGATCCACTAAATATGATCAAAAATGAATTCATACCTCTCATATTTATAGGTTTCCTAGAGGGGTCTTTTAAACTTATTGTGTAAATTTTACTCCAAACCCCAATTTTGGGTTTGTTTTCCGAGGTGCCCAAAACTTGCACAATATAGGGTATTTTGGGGTTTTTACCGTTTATTGAGGACTGTAGCCTATAGGGATTGATAAGATATTTTTTCCCTTAGGCAGTTAATTTACCAGGAACATTACATGCTTAATTTAGGAAAAATCACACGACTTTTGATCCTTGTAGCAAATTATCTTTAGAAATCTATTAAAAATAGAGTTGGGATAGTAAAAAATTGGGGGACTAAAATAGGGAATTTTTAAAGTCTCCTTCAAGGGGATATATTCCTTGCAATTTAGTTTCCAACCCAATTGAATCACTTCAATTTTACATCGTATGTAAAATTTATGCTCAAATTACTAACTGTTGGTCACAAAATAAACATTGTGAAAATTTTGCATTTTCAGTATTCATTAGTTCATTTTATGTATCAAAACATTATATATTCAAAAAATATTTATAAAAGAGATATATATTTGTCTGTAATTCAAAACATAATTTGATTCACTTTATTTGTACATTGTATGAAAAAATTATTCATAAACTAGTGATTATCTATCTAAAAAAATAACATAATAAAAACTTTGTCTGAAAAATTTGAGCTATCAGATAAAGGAATTAAAAAAAATTCTATGAGAGATATCCACTTGAATACACTTTAATATCCCAGTGTAATAGTGTTGGTCATACTTCATATGAGAGAGCTATGCAAAAAAATTCATTGTAGGTCTAAACTAAAGTCACAAACACTGGTGCCTTGTAGATTGTTCTTCATCAAATTTGATAATAATTTAAATTCCAAATCAAAACATGTTTCTATTGGAGTTTCCAAAATGAATATATTTAAGTCCCCAAGAAGAATCACATCAATTATTCAACAAACAAAAATTTTGGGTTAAACTTAATAATTGTTGGTCTAACCATAAATTCACGCACAATTTCATTAAGTATGATTCTCTTAAATATTTTTCACACATAAATTGAAATTAATTTAAAAACAAATTCTATTGGAGATATCCTATTAAAATAAATTCAATATGCTTTTGGAATCACTTGAATTAGACATCAAATGCAAATTTTATCAATAAAACGTTGTTGGGTTTCTAGGTTGGCCATCACTCCTCAACATGTAAAAATGTATGTCTTTTTCTTGGATTTGTTTCTTTTGCACTACTTGTATATTTGTTTTGCAATTTTTAAATGAAGATAGGTCAATACACCTATTTTCCTCGATCATCTCACATTTCACCGCAACCAAGTGCTAAGTTTTTGTAAGTCACAAAAGGATCTAGAAGGTAAAAATATGAACAAATGATTTTAAAAGATCAAATTTTGAAGATTTGTGAATGAGGGTGTAGTGAAAAAAGTTCTTTTACTTAGAGAAATTATATGATACCAATGTAACGAACAAAGTTCATATACCCAGTGTAAATATTCATAATACTTCAAAGACAAACACATCCATTGTAGGACATGTAATTGTATATTGAATATAATATTGAATTGGTGTGAGATATGTGATGAGATATGAGATGATTACAATGAGGGTACGCAATTTCTTATATACCCTGGGCAGGTACGTCTTCACCAACGATTATTACCTTAGGGACATATCTTTTCATTAACTAGTTACTAATTAATCATTATTTATTATTATTATTGTTTTACATTATATATATATATATATATATATAGTCATGACATTTCCTTGTCCTTAAAAAAAATTTGTCCTCAAAGATTATTGATGAAAGGGCTTGATCTCTTTTCCTGTTTCAAGTATCTTATCATCTCAATAATTTCATCTTCGATTATACAAGATGCTATGATGATTTGAGTGATAAAAAAAATTGTTGGACTGAGAATGGATCTGACTATTCTAGATTAATTTCCTATGGAACTTTCTAGTGACTGGGAATTTGTAGCGAATTGTTATCATAGGATTTGATTATGCAAAATTTAGCATTCATTGGAACACAAATATGTTGTTTCCATTCTGAATGATTCAAATATATAGACTAAATTAGCTGACTTCTCTTGTGATTAAAATGTCGATAAGGAGATCTTGCATTTTGATCTTGCCCTAATTTGTTTGTGGATATTTCTAGACTTACTTCATGTACTGTTGTTGTTGAATTGGTGACTGAATAGTCACCTAGAATTTTCATTGTTTGAACTATCACATTTGAATTAGTTTGAACTTCTATAGGTTTCTCTTCTTCTTGACTTGTGATATTTATTAGATCGGTATTTGTTCCTTTATCTTCAACTTAGACTGTTGCAACTAGAGACTTCAACACTTCTTATTGAAGTTTTTCTAACTTGTCATTTAGTGACTTATTGTCACTTTTAAGCTTATTTTTTTGCGTAAGAAGGGTTTGGTTATGATTCCTTAAGCATACAAGTTCTTCGTTTTTTGAATCATTGAATTTTTCTTTGATATGCTTCTCTTTTTCTTTTATACTTTTGTTTTGTTCTAATAATTTTTTTATTAAGGTTCTTTAAGCATAAATTTTACTCTTCATTCTCTAATAGACTTTTATTGAGCTTCTGGTCATAACTTTCTTTTTCTTGTTTTAGTCTTTGTTTCTTAACCTTAGATTTCTTGATTTGTTCAAGTAATTTTTATTATGGTCCCTTAGGCACAAAATCTCTTCATTACTTTCTGTTTATTTTTCATGAAACCAATCTTCAAGATCTTTATATTTCTTCTCTGATGATTCGTTATTTTGTTGAAATTTTGTGGTTTCCTCCTTTAACCATTTTATTTGCATATGTTGATTGTGTTCATGTTTTTCTGTATTAAATAAACTTCCACACCTTTGACATCTTAAATTGTTTTTTTTTTAAATATAATTATATCTTATTTCGTTTAAACAAAATGGACATTTAGTCCAAAATAGTGATTGTTGTGTAGGACTCAACTTGACTACTTCCTTCATTATTTTTGAATTAGGCTCCATTTTTCTTGATTTGATAAACTTCCTAGGTAATTTAATTAATTAATTATTATTATTATTTTATTTTATTTTTATTCTGAACATATATATATATATTTTTTTGTAAAATTTAAACTCTCTTATTTTTTATAATTTTCTTTTTCTTTTTCATTTTTAACTTTTTATTTTTATATAAACTTTTTTTTTGTCTATATATATTTATAGTCTTTTTTTCTTTCTTTTTGAAACATGGTTATTCACTTCTTTGGGGTATAATATAAATTATATGTCCACTTATGTGCCTTTGACTCAATTAATTTTCTCCACGTTAAAAGTAAACTTATCACTCACATAAAGATATTTTGTATTCATTTTGTTCTTCTTTTACCTTGAAAATACCATGGGAAATTACCATGGGTTGTTAAAACCACGAGCTTGTAAACCACTTAATGAAGAATCAAGATAATCTTGTCTACTCTTCCTTCTCTTATGTATATTTTTACAGATATTTGGAAAGATTCCCTTTTGACTTTGTCATACATTTTTTATAAATAATGTAGAATATATATATATATATATATATATATATATAATGTTCTCCTTCAAAATGTATATCAAACTGTATTGTTTTTACTAGAATCATTGAAATGTCAATGGCCAAAGGCCTTTTTTTTTAAATTTAAATATATTTTTTTAAAACTATTTTCTTTTATAATGTTTTTTCCAATTCCTTTTTTTTCCTCTTTTTTTTTTAATTGCCCAAGAGCCTCGCTGAAAATGAAGAAACTCGAACTCGTGTAGCGAACTTATTTAATTGCAATGACAAGGTGATGTCCAAAGGTAGGGATCTGCCAACATGGCTTTGATACCAAATGTAACGAACAAACTTCGTCTACTCAGAGCAATGCTCTGATACCAATGTAACGAACAAAGTTCTTATACGTAGCGAAAATATTCAGAATAATTTGAAGACAAACACAGCCATTGTAGGATAGGTAATTGTATATTGAATATAATTTTAAATTGATGTGAGATATGTGATGAGGTATGATATGATTACAATGAGGGTGATGGCTTTTTTATATACCCTAGGAATGTACCTCTTCACCAACGATCATGTCCATAGAGACATACCTTTTCATTAAAAAGTTACTAACTAATCATTATTTATTATTATTATTATTGTTTTACATTATTTACATTATTTTATAGATTTATGTATTTATAACAGGGGGTGTGATATGCAAACATCTAAGCTAAAAATGAGTGACATCATTAGATGTTGAACAAGCTATGTTCAAAGCACTAGTTCCTTGGAGCTTGCTACAAAGTGTTTTAGTTGTTGACCAATAAAACCAAGAATCCAAAAAGTTTTCAAGATGGATAGAAATCAATGAAAATGAAGAATGATATGAATACCAAATGAAGGTTAGCATCAAAGAGAATTTAAGCACCATTACCACAACCATACCATTGCTACAAAACAGGTATTATTACAATATCCATTTTTCATCCTACTTATTCACCATGGTATGCCTATTTATATTTACTTATTTTGGGCTTAAGAATCCATGCATGTTGAAGTCAAAAATCGTATTTATTTATGTAGTCAAATTTAAAATCTTTCATGAAGCTACTATTATGACTGAATTATGAATTTAACCTCTTTTTCCTTCATGAGTTTTCCATACCATCTTTCCCCCTAATCCATACAATAACATAACTCAACTCATTTACCATGCTGAGTTATATTATTGTCCTATCTTTTTCCCTGAGTAAAATTTGATTATGAAAAATTGTCTAAGGTGCCATCAGACCTTGGAGTGCTTGAAAAAATACTTGTGGGTAAGCATTCCTTGGATAAAATATTTTTTTACTGTCAAAATTATTTTGGGTGAAATTGATTCGAATGGAAAATGACATCCACTCATGGTATTAACCCATGGTATTGTAACTGAAGAAGGCTATAAATAACATGCCTCACTTTGTAAAATGATAGAATAGTCCACCACAATGTAGTTGTAATTGTTTCCCTTATTTTAATAAATAATTTCTTCTTGTGCATTGGTGAGGTAAATCCCCTCTGCAGACAGAGGTGTTCCCAGTAGCCTTAGAGTGGGTCTAGCCACAAACAAGATAAGCTATAATATTGATTCCTAGTTAACGAATGGATGGAGATTCGATAGATGACTTACCAGAGATCCTATGCTGTTGTTGTTGTTGAAAAGGGTTGCTGCCTCTCGCTCCTGGTTTGACAGATCACGATCCGCTCGCTTTCATGCTCGGACACCTACACACACACAAGAAACAATGACAATATACAACATACTAATTCACATTCGTAACTATCAGTCAGTCGAAGAAGACTAAATCAATTGCATTACATAAAAAACATAACACAATGATGGAACCAACACCATAGTCGAGTATATTAATAAATGAAAGGAAGAGTACAACCAAGCTTCAACGTTGTGGTCTCCTCCAGCAGGGTTCAAGCGGATCGCGTCATACAAAGGCTCGTCGGGAATTCAGATGAGACTCTCTCTACGGAGTTCTCCTTGGTTCTACCTTCTTAATAGAAATTACTCAGCTATAGTATTCTTCTCCAAGTTTAGCTCTTTGGCTATATGTTCAGCTAGCTTTCATAAAGGGAGAAGGCCTATTTTTATAGAGGGAGAGGGAGAGGTTAGGATCCCTATAATTATGGAAGGGAGTCCTATATTTAAGGAGTGTTCCATGGGAGATGGAAACTACTGCCTAAAGAGGGAGATTCGTGGCTAACCAAGTTAACCACGTCCAGTGACTCATCCCTGAGGTGGTTAGAAGGAAAATTCTGCCTCTAATTTTTAAAAAACATTCCTAAAACAGCTCGACGCAGGAACTGCACTGAGACAGAGTGCCAGGTGGCATGGGCTCTAGTGCAAATCTTCCACATTGGCGCGAGGGGTGAGCTGACTACCCGCACCAAGGCCAAAACATAGGTTTTGTGTGCTTTTTTGAGGAAATGTTCAATAGGAGAAATGATGTCCTTATGCAGAAGGATGCAAAGAAGGTGTTTGCAAAGTATGACACTGTTCACAAGTCATGGGAATGACCCTCCAATATGCGGGGCAAGGGATTGTAGGGACGGTGACAAAATGCTGTGTAACAGTGTGTTTCTTCTTCCCTCTCGGCATTCAAGTTTCTCAGACCTTGTCCCACATGATCAGTTTTACTAGTATTAGACTAGGTTATGATTCCATGACAATTAGGGGTTATAAGGGTTTTCATGGAAGGTTGAGATACACATCAACAAAAATTATCTTTCTTTGCTTCTTTTCCCTCTCTCCACATGTAATATTCCAAATAGGAAAACGACAGTAATACAAAGCAAACAAAGACAAAATATGTAGTAATATAAAAACACCATAAATAGAGATAGAAAATGCTAAGCCATTTTGTTACACAGTAATTTTTCACTGTCCCTGCAATCCCCATCCCGCACATTGGAGGGCTTATTCCGTGACCTGTGAGCAGTGACATGACTTGTAACCACTTTCATGGCATCCCCCTGGACAAGGAAAATCATTCCCCTGAAGACAATTCCTTGTGAAAAACCCTAAAAATAGCCTTTTTTGCCTTGGCGCGACTATCCAGTTCAACCCTCGTGCCAATGGGGGAAATCCTCAAAAGAGAGCGCACCAGTTGGCGCACTATCTCAGTGTTATACCAGCACCAGGCTTATTAAGGAGTGTTTTTTAAAAATAAATGGCGGAAGATTGGCTCCAACCAATTTCTGAACTGGTCTTTAAATTGAGTTGGGAGGTTTGGCTCCGGATCTCCATGTAGAGGAAGTGGTTTTCCACCTCTCATGGAAGCTTCCTTGAGGATAGGGCCGATCCCATGATTATAGGGATCCCAACTCCCCTTCCACCATCTATATAAGCTTGCCATTTTCCTTTTGCAAGCTAGCCTTCAAGAGCCCTCAATAGCCTAGAGAATGTTGAAAGAGCCTTGATAGTCCTCATAGAGCCAAATCAGTAGCAAGGAGATTATTGTCAAGACAACCGAAGAGAGAGGCTTGTCCCATCCCCGACGAGCTTTATTGAGACGTACTCCGCTATCGACCCGCCGAAGGAAGATTCAGCGTCAGAGCCAGGTTGTATCTTTCTTTGTATTGATTAATGATAAGCGACTTTGGTTATGGTTCGACTCGTATTGTTCATACTTTTTGATTATGGGTTGTATCTTCTCTAACTGATACATAATTGCATATATTGGGTTTTACGCTTGTATGTTCATCATGTTTCTTGTATGTGCAGGTGTTCGATCGCATCAAGTGGGAGAATTGTGATTTGCTGGAGCAAGGGATCGGGAGCGCTATCTTCTCCGCTAATAACAAAGTTGGACTTGAGGTAGGTCTTTCTCGCAATTTGGTCTATTGCAATTAGGAACTTGCATCTTAGCGTGATACGATTGCTGCTAGACCCGATTTGGGCTAGTAGGGATCGTCTCTGTCCGCGGAGGGGATTTACCTCTACAAAAAATTGGCAACTCCGCTGGGGAGACGTTGATTTGGAGTATTGTCTTGTCTTTTCGGTCGATTCTTGACTTTGCTTGCTTGATCAACTCTTTTGGCTGGCTCTTTTCGTGTGTTAAACTTTTGTTTAGCTTTGCCATCACTAGTCTGTTTCTTGGATTGCTCTTTTTTATTTTTACATAGTAAACTTGACTGGCGTGCTTATTAGCCTAACAGTCGCGCCAATTGGCACATGTTTCCAGTGTATTACCCGTGCCAATGCTGTTCTGGCGCTAGTTGCAGCCTAATAGTCGCGCCAATTCTGAAAGGTGCTAGGGTTTTCTCTATCCGAGATTTCTGAGCTTGATCTGTGATTTTGTTTTCATTTTTACGACTGCCTGAGTGTTCTGGAGCCTTGTTTGACTGAGTGTGACCTTCATCCTCCAGTTGTTTGCATTATACCATCGATTTTACATTCTAGCCCTAGGGCATCTAGGTGCTACAATGTGTCGAGCCTCCCACAAGAGTTTTTGGTTTCTATCTGTTTAGTCAACTTTGTGATTGCTTATTTGCATTCGTTTGGTGGTTGTCTATCATTTTGTTGCGTTATTTGAGTGATTGGCTTCTTCCTCATTCGAATTCCGCCTTGTCTCATTTTGGGCCTAGATTACATGGTTCATTTGAGTCTTTGGGATTCTTTTGGTTTTGAGGGATTGTTTTGTCAATTTGAGGTCTGATTGTGTGCTTGCATTGAGTGAAACTTGCTTGTTTTTACTCCTTTTCTATCGCTTCTCAAATTTTTCATTTCATTAGTTTTCATTCTGTTTAGTGCACTTTGCTCTCAAAATTTGAAAATACAAAAAAAATCTCTTTTTCTCTTGATTATTTAATGCAAATCGAATCTTTTCTATGTTATTAGTGATTTATAACTCTGAAAGGAAAGATTTTTAGTTTTCATTAGCTTGCATTAGAGATATTAGTGATTGTTTTCTGCTGATTTTGTTATTGTATGAAAAGCTCTTAACTCTCTCATAATTAGCTTTCATCAAATGAAATGATATACTGTGGCATGTAGTGTGCATTTAGGATATTTTGAGACATTACACTCGCTAGGGCTTGAAAATTGAAACATAATTGAAGATTAACATTAAAATTTATTCAATTTACACTAAGGCAGCATTGAAACATTAACGAAACATTTAGAGGTCTAGGTTAGAGACGTGTTCTGACATTGTTAAACCTAGTAGCTGTCATTTGCCTCTTGGCTTTAGACAACGCTAGTACGGACTTGTGCTCCCTGTACCGTCGCATATATAAAGGGAGACCCCACTAGGTTTCTATCCTTTATCCATAGGAAGCTGAGTCTACTACCCTATACTCGTGATACACTGGACACAACATTCGGGGAGATTTCCTGCACGTACGTTAAGTCCTTGGTTGATTCCTCTTTCATTTTGAAACCAAGGTGTATATTGCAGTTCACGGTTATTTGGTACACCCTTTGCCTAGAATTACTGAGCAGTCATTTTGATCTTATCTAACTCCTTAAATTTGAAAAGATCACCAAGCGCTTGTCCTTTCACGCTTGCTTCAAAACTGAAAGAGATAGAGTCACCTTTCATCCGTTTCTCGACTCTTAAAACATGAAATGGTGAAATTTTTAAGTTTCAATGTGGTAAAATAAATCACCTGCGATCACACGCCCTTTTAGATTTTGCTTGTCGGCCGTTTGATTGTGTGCCTTGGATTTTTTAGCCCGTGTGTTTGTTTGATCTTTTCCTCCTGTCATTATTGTCACAGTGGCGGAACCCTCAGTTTCGTCTACTGGTAGTCCATATACAGATGATTCATCAGAGGTCTCTCAGTCCTATGCTGAACCTCAGCAGCCTATCGTTTTTGAGTTTCCCGACGGGGGACCGGTTCTATCTGAGCTTCCCTTTGGAGGACCAGTTGAGTTCAATTGGCCCTTATCCGACGCTTGGTATGGATTTGGAGTAGGGGAACATTTCCCTCCTCTTACATCGGGTTCGCCCTTTATAGATGCTGTTATTCCTCCTAGTCCTCGCTGTCTTCTAGCAGATCTAGTGGCAGGTTCAGATATGGGCTTATCCAGCCATTCTCCTAGTGAGGAAATCCCCACGTCTAGTAAATATTACCAGTTGTTCCCAGAAGACAACCCCGAGTTATCTGTCATGTCTTCTTCTGGTCCCTCACTTCCAGCGGGATATAGATCTTTTAGTTAGATTATGACCGCCGTTGCCTCTATGGGGATATCAACTCCTTCTACGAGGCCGATTATTCTTTCATTGGGGATGTCTCCACGGACACCCATCACATCATCCCCTCAGGTCACTTCAGTACCTGTCAGGCCCACTGTCTCTGTGGCCGCGTCTACCCCCGCTGTTACCACTCAGTCCGTAAGGACCGTGTCACTTCCCGAAGACATCTATATATCATCTGCTATGCCAGAGAACATTTCTCCTGAGGAGTATATATTGTCCCTACATAAATCAAACCTCGAGGTCGGTCAATCCTCCCAAGATCCCAACCGTCCGTATTTTTTGCATTATGCACAGGATGGTACCCCTGTTTACATTTTTCCATACCAATACGATGAGCAGGGAAACCCTTTACGTTTACCCACTCAAGAGGCCTATCTTCATGGTCAAGGTTTTCCATCTAACCAAGTTGGGCAACCCTACAACCTACAAGGGAAACCCTTCCAGGGCCAACCTTCGGGACAACCTGGTTATCTTTATGACCCACAAGGTCAGCCCTTACAAGGCCAACCTTTGGCCCCACAGGGGTTGTTATACGGTCCACAAGGACAGTCCTACAACCCTTCAGGTCAACCTATCCAGCCTCACCCTGTGGTCCAACCAGGGCAACCTCAAGGACCCATAGGTCAATCGGGGTACCAACCGGGGCCGTTGTACAGTCCTGGGGGGCAAGTCCAACCTTCACAACCTATGCAACCTCAGTATCCTACTGGTTCAATTGTTGCACATCCAGGACCCTCTTATGGTCTTGTTCCAGGTCAAACTTGTTATCCAGCACAACCTGGCCCTATTCCACCACTAGGAAAACCGACCCATCTGGCACAGCTTGGTGTCCCATATCAGCCAGGTCAACGTGTAAAACCTGCGCAACCTGTTTACCCGGGTCAACCTGTTCAACCAGGGCAGCCCGTTCAGCCAGGTCAACCTATCCAACCAGGTCAACTTGCACATCCTGTCAACCCTGCTCAACAGCCAATTTACTCGATGCCACAGTCGAAACAACCGGTGCACCCTAATTATCAGGCTTAGCAGGGTTCCACCTATCAGCAGCCCGCTCAACCCCAAGGCGGTTAATATCCTCAAGGTCAATCTCAACCAACTTATAACCCACCCCAAGGTTCCCATTATTATCCTCAACAACTCGGCTACACCTATACTCAGCAGCCAAATCAACATACTGCTTAAACGGGGCCGACATATAATCAAGGTCCATACTCTGGTTATCAACCCCCGTACACTGGTTACCAACAGCCATATCAGACTGGTTATACAGCCTATACCCCCTATGCTCAGAATCCTCCAGGACAGAACCCATGGGGGCAAGGATATGCTCAACCAGCATGGAGTACAGGTACAGGTCCTTATTGAGGGCCTTGTATGCCTTTTAATCCGCAATTGCCATTCTTGGCTACCTTGGAGTTACCAGACGTTTCTAAACTAACCAATGATCCGATTCTTCACAATCCTTATTGGCCTCCGGTTCCAACCAAGGTACCCGGCGACTGTCCTAAGTTTTAAGGTAAATCTGGGGAGGACCCCCAAGCTCATGTAATGACCTACCATCTGTGGTGTTCGTCTAATTCTTGGGTGGATGATTCAATTCGTCTACGTCTCTTCCAACACACTCTTATCGGTGCTGCCACTAAGTGGTATATAGAGTTACCCCGTGGCATCTTTCAAGACTTCAATACGTTAGCAATGGATTTTATGACTCACTTCCAGTTACCGGTTCGCTATGAAGCTGGGACGCATCTCCTAACTTCTTTGAAGCAGGATAAAGCCACCCACATATTCGATCATATTCATGAGTGGCGATGACGTTGTAGACTGATCAAGTTTGATATACCTGATTAGCTACTAACTCATTGGTTCACCACCTCCTTCGTTAACAAAATCGCTCAAGATATTGCTATGGGGGCATGTGTGACTGAAGAACAAGCCATCGTGCGCGCCCAGTACCTGGATCTAGTGCACTCTCAGTCTGGCACAATTTATGATATTTTGACTGATGCTCCATGGCCGGGAACCTCTAAAGCACCACCTACCCCAGCGGTGGATGGTGTTATTGGTTCCATTTCTCAAAATTGTCGAAAATCCTCGAATGGGAAGCATAAGTCCAATCCTCCCAATAATTCTGCTCTTCCCACCCCTTCATATTCTGGCAAAACTGTGGAGGTCAACGCCGTTTAGGCTAATCCTATGGAAAAGGCCTCCAAAGGAAAGAAGAAGGGCAAAGGAAAATCCAAACCCGACGCCCCAAAACCAGAGTCTTCTAAACCTCGTACTGATGATGGTTCCCAACGTAAACCGAAGTACCCCTGCCTTATCTGTGAAGGAGATCATTATACCAAAGATTGTCCCCGACGATCTGAAATTACTCAACTTATGAAAGGCTCCAAAGGGACTCTAGCAGTTCTTAAAGAACCGTTCCCCTCTCAACAGACCCAGATATTTGAGCAACCCTCACCATCTGCACCATTTGGGTCCCAGGTCTTTATGATGAATGGTGCTGCACCTGTCTCGATTGCTACGCGTTTGAAGGATTATTCCAGATCGTGTTAGGCAGCTAGAAAGGAAGTTGTGGATGGCCCACCTCCCCCACCTATCTCCGGTCCTTTGGAAATTGAGAAGCCCAACACTGAACCTATTGTGAGGCCACCTTCTAAAGGTGTTCTGCGAAGATATTCCTACAACCCAAATTCCCGTGCCGCTCAGCACTATAGTATTGTTGAGGATTTGGCACAGGCACCTTCTGCCATGTCTACATTGGAATTTCTTCAAAGTTTCCCATCGCAATGGAAAGCTCTATTGTTTGCAATCGGTGGAATCGATCCCGCCGATTCTAGTCTTCTCACCTTCGACCTAGAAAATTTTACCCCCCGAATTCCGCATCAAATTTCTTTTGTTATACAAGTCGGGATCAATGGCCTCAACATCCATAGGGCCGTTGTGGATGAAGGTGCTTCCACCTGTGTCATGTCATCGGCCTACTAGAAGGCCATTGGCTCTCCAACTCTTTCATCGTCTCCCAATGCCTTAGAGGCATTCGATGGTAGGGAATCAAAACCCCTGGGTGTTCTCGAGAGTTTTCCGATTACCTTACAAGAGAAGACAGTCAACGTAGAAGTAGAAGTGGTTGATGCCAAGCTTAACTAAAATCTTCTTCTCGGCCATAGTTTGACTCACGCCATGCTATGCGTACCGTCCACCCTCTTTCAGCTTCTCAAGTTCCCTCATGAGGGAAAAATCGTCACTGTGGATCAGTTGTCTTTATTCACCTCTTCCTCTAAGAACAACGTTCCTTACGTGGATCAGATCCCCAATCCCCCTGATAGTGTAGGACCCAGTCTCTTCAAGGACCCTGTCCTCATGGGTATTTTTACTGTGCCACCACCGCACACCGTTCAAGTTAATATGATCTCTAGGTATGACGACCCATGGATCATCACTTCGCCTGAACATGTGATTGATTTTGGAGAATCGATGCCCTTAACTCCAGTAGAGATTAATTACTGTGAAATTGTTGCCGCATCTGATCCTCCTCCTCCTCAACATGCTCCTTCAAGCATGGCTTTAGATATCTATTCTCAATCCCCCTGGATCGGCGAGGCTGACTCGTCTGATCCTCTAAAAGAGATATTCCCTTCTAATGAAGCCATTGTCGAAACAATGTCTCTTGAGGAGCTGCCTTGGAGCGATGGACATTATCGTTCCTCCTTTATGCCCAGCCTTGGGGAAATGTCCGATTTTCTAGAGAATTTTTCATCTCAGGTTCCTACTCCACCTCTCCAGACAACCATATTGACTCATGAGGTCCTTTCAGAGGGAAACCTGAGCAAAATTAACTAAACCATTCCGATTGACATCTTTGTCAAACCGGGGATAGTTGAGAACATACATGTGGGAGTGAATTGTTCTCCTGACGAGATACAAGTTTATACCAATCTTTTCCGTGAATTCAAAGATGTGTTTGCTTGGTCCTATGAGGAGATACTTGGGATTGATCCCAACATAGTAGTGCACGAGATTCCTACCTATCCCGGTGTGAAACCCGTGCGACAGTGCCTACGCCCAGTGCATCCTCACAAAGCCACTGCCATTAAAGAAGAAGTTGAAAAACTTCTGAATGCGGGCTTCATCTACCCGATTCCCCTCAAGGAATGGGTCTCAAACATTGTCCCTGTAGATAAGAAGCAGGGTACTATAAGAGTCTGCATGGATTACCGTGATATTAACCGAGCCTGTCTTAAGGATAATTACCCCACTCCCTTCATAGATCAAATCATTGACGAATGCGCTGGGAGTGAGATTTATTCCCTGATGGATGACTTTTCCAGGTACAATCAGATAAATATTTTACCCACCGATCAACACAAGACTGCATTCATCTGTTCGTGGGGTACCTTTTCTTATAAAAATCTCCCGTTCGACTTAAAGAACGCTGGAGTTACTTTCCAACGTGCCATGTCTTATGCATTCCATGAAATATGCCATATCGTTCAGCCTTATCTGTACGATTTTCCAGCTCATTCAGCTCGACGAGAGGACCATCCCGAACACCTCTGCTAGATTTTCCTTCGCTGTAGACGTTATAATATCTGGCTTAACCCTCATAAATGCGTCTCTTGCGTGGATTCTGGCCGTCTTTTGGGGTTCATTGTCTCCAAGGATGGAATTCGCCTTGACCCCTAAAGGTCGAGGCTATTGTTAATCTCCCATCACCCTCCTTGTTACACCAACTGCACAGTCTGCAGAAAAAAGCTAACTTCCTACGACGTTTCATCCCGAACTACATGGAAGTGGCCAAAGGATTCATGCGTCTTTTAAAGCAGAACGTTCCCTTTAATTGGGACGAGATTGCTCAACAATCTGTAGAAATTCCTGAATAAATCACTTATTCAACCGAGATTATCCTGGTCACATACTATTTGAGCTTCATACATAACACATAATCTCTTCTACGCATTAATCATCACATGCGGAAATAAAAACAACAAGCGGTATTGAAAACATTCACATGCGCACATAGAAATTCAACACATATAACACAGTATGTATATCGGGGAAAGCTTACAGCTGAAAACCCCCTACTGTCTGTATATTATAATGAAGAAGAATCATGTAACAATCTCAGTACAATACTCCTCACAAGTACTCAGTACTGTCTCCAAAAGTTACACACAAACTAGCTCAGTTTTGAACAAGTCACGGGTTCAAAAATCCTCCACTGTTTGCCTGCCTCTATTGCGCAATCCAAGATGAGAGAATGAATGGAATGAATTTGAATTCCATTGGATTTAACTGCGCAATCCTCATTGGAAATCTCCTCCAATGATTGTGCAAATCTCATGCACACTATAGTCACAACTGATAGTAGACTCCACCCTTTCACCCACCTCTAACACTGGTCTCCACTGAACTGTCCATGCACTGCTGTTAACTGATGTGTTCTTTAGTTGAATAATGAGTTAATAATTAGTGAATTAATTAATAATTAATTCACACCACTCACCTCTAGTGTATTAGCCAGTTAAACTAAATACAACTAGTTCAACTAAGTTAAACTGAACACAACTCCATCAACTGTCTCATCAACTCCACCAAACTCTGCCACATGAGTTCTAACTGAAGTCAAACATGAAATAGCTCAAATAACCCTTAGGAAATTCGAATTTCCTTCTACCAGCTGCATGTGCCACATCTGTAGCTCGAACTGAAGTGCTCCAAGAGGATAAGATAATGTTTATAGTCTAAATATTATTAAGGGTTAATAATATTTGACTGTTCTATTTTTAGACAGGTAGTCTAAAAATAGACTTCGACCTGTATGTCTAAAAATAACTGTCCATATATTTTTACCAACTTGACCAATCATCCAAGAATAGCATCTCGCAACTCCTAGACCATGCTCCATATGTCTAAAAATAGACTCTTCGATAAAAATCACATGTGTGGTCCCCACCTAGTTTAGGTGATCACTTTCCAACTAGGATCAGGAAAGATGTTTCAGGAGGCCTCCTTCACTATTTCTTGTTTCCATTTTCAACACAATCCTTCGAGAAGCTCAAGACGTTACTCGTTAATGCTCCGTTGATTCGTCCTCTAAACTATCACTGTGATTTCACTCTATATTTGGCTACCGCGTTTAGCACCATAGCTATGGTTCTGGTGCAGGATGATGATGATGGAAATGAACACGTTATTTATTTCTATCACGGAATCATCTCGACACAGAAACACGTTACGCTCACGTCGAGAAATTGCATTAGCCGCAGTGCAAGTTGTGCAGCGGTTCCACCATTACATCCTGTTGCGTACAGTAACCGTGGTTTCAGATTGCAACCCCATGAAATAAATTCTATCTCGACAATTTCTGGGGGGAAATTAATCCAAATGGATCGTCATCCTTCAGGATTTTGATTTAGAGTTTACCACTGCTAAGTTGACCAAATCACTGGTTTTTGCGGATCTCATTTGCTACCTCCCGACAGACTCCACCCCATCTCACTCTGAGGATAATATCCTAGAAGAAACACTCTTCCTTATCAGCACTCGTGATCCATGGTATGGAGAAATCATTTTGTATCTTCAAACTTCAAAGTTCCGGTCTGAGTTGACCAAAGATGCCCGACGTCGGATTCAACATCAGTCTCAACCCTACTGCATTGTAGGAGATACTTTATACCGAGTTGGAGTAGATTCGGTGCTCCGTCGGTGCTTGAACCTGGAAGAGGCTGAGAGAGTCTTGAATGATTGTCACAATGGTGCCTGTGGCGGTCACATGTATGGATATGCCACCGCCCAGAATATTCTGCGTGCGGGCTACTTCTAGCCGTTGATATTCAAAGAATGTATTGTTGTAGTCCGAAAATTTCATTCGTGCCATGTTTTTCAGCGCAAAATGCGCTCACCACCCCTTCCTCTGCACCCTGTCATTACCGTAGGCCCTTTTGAAAAATGGGGTGTAGATTTCATGACGTGTAACCCTCATTTGGCCGGGGGGAATACATATATAATCTTTGCTGTAGACTACTTTACTAAGTGGGTCGAAGCGATTCCTACACTAGCCGCCGATGGTAAGACAGCTGCCCAATTTATTTTCAACCACATTATTGCACGTTTCAGGTTCCCTCAGGCCATTTGTACCTATCATGGCACTCATTTTCGAGATTACATGATGGCTGAGCTGACATCAAGATTAGGCTTGCGACATGATAGCTCAACGCCATATTACCCCTAGGAAAATGGCCAGGTTGAGGTTGTGAACAAAGTTTTGGTCACAATGCTTCAACGGACAATTGGTATTCATAAGTCCAATTGGCATCTCCAATTGTTCTCAACTTTATGGGATTATCGAACATCTGCAAAGAGTGCGACCGGATTCACACCATTTCAATTGGTGTATGGTCTGGAAGCAACTCTTCCAGTTGAATGCGAAATTCCTTCTTTAAAGTTGGCTGTGGAACTTTTGCTCGACACTTCTCCCTAAGAAGAGCATCTCTTGTATTTGGAACGACTGGATGAAACCCGCCGCTTGGCTGCCTTAGTTATTGAAGCACAGAAGAAGCGGGTCAAAGCCCACTTTGATCAATCAGTTTCTCCGCATTCCTTTGTCGAAGGGGACCTCGTCCTCCTATAGGACCAAGTGCACGACAAACTTGGAGTAGGAAAGTTCCAACCCATGTGGCATGGGCCCTATATAGTAAAACAAGTATTGAAAAATGGGGCTTATGAGCTTATTGATTACGAAGGAGTTCCGTTGACGCACCCTAGGAATGGGCTGTACCTGAAAAAATACTACGCTTGAGTTATTTCTCGTGTGGTGTGTGTGTACATAAGTGAGTGTTTTCATTTTGTGCATGTGTGGTGTGGTGTGTGTTAGGAATATGTAATCAGCAATCTGAAATCTGTGTAATCTGGAATCTGTGCATGTGTGGTGTGGAATGTGTGTAATCTGGAATCTGTTTTCTATCCCTCCTGAATCCAGAGAGGGATCTCTCCAATAAGTGCAAAGATTGGATTTGTCTTTGAAGTTTGGGTAATGATATTAGGCTAGTTATGAAGGCCGAGGGTTTGTTTTTGTTTTTGGATGGTTGAGCATGATTACTGTTTGAGGTGGAAATTTCTAAATGCAAAGAGTTTCAAAGGTGAGAAGCTGCAAGCAAATAGAACAAGATTTGGTGAGGAAGATAGATAATTGCAGGTTTTAGTCCATTGGGCTATGGAGTCATAATAGGGTTTAATTGAAACATCAAGGGGCAAGAGTGGTCCATGGGGCAAGTCATCTATGTATAAGGATCTCTTGAAAGTTTGATTTATGGAATGAAATGATACAATAAGAAGGGGAATTTAAATAGATGAAGAACAAAGAGCAACCTAAGATCTGGTAAGTACTTTTAAAATAGCCAGCTTTTGACATACACTTAAGAAAGACATGAAAGTAAACTAGGATCTGGTAAGTACTTTTAAACTAGCCAACCTTTGATATAATTTCAATAGAAAACATATAAAAACAGAGGGAAACACAAATGATAACAAAGCATGGTCTAAGATCTGGTAAGAACTTCTAAACTAGCCAGCTTTTAACACATTCCAAGGGAAAAATTCAGACAGTCTTTGGGGATAAAACTAGGACCAGGGCACACCATATCTTCCTTAGTTCATCTCTACTTAACATGAAATGAAAGTAACATCCAAGAACAATATTCAGCTAAAACAATAAGATGAGGGAACGCCAACATTCCTATGCTTAAACTGAATTAAATCATTCCTAAATAACACAGATTAGAAGAAAACATTCAGATAAATATTTTCAGTCAGAGAAGGGTACTGATATACAGTAGGTCCTAAATCTATTCATGCTGTTCTTTATAAGAGAAGATGAACACAGTGAAAACAGAAACAAAATAACGAGTCACAATGAGAAAAACATCACCGTCAACATAGACCAGGATCCCATAAATCAGCTTGTATTGATGCTCCAAACCAGTTACAACTTTAAGTCCAATGCTTTAGTTTAGAAATCATCTACACATCTCAGCCTAACTTATCTATTACAAGCAGAGCTCCAAGGGCCAGTGAACACTATTTACAAGTAGAAGTCTCAAGCTCAATTACATTTCAATGTTCAGTAGCCAACTCAACCAACCCCTCTCTCATCTTCTGTAGTAGTATTTATAGAAGAATGAGGAGGTGAGATCCGATAAAAGATCTCTAAAGATAATTAATATAGACTTAATGGCTTCTCGACCTTTGGGGGGCTTAATGAAGAAGCTTACATAGGTGTCTTATGTATTAAATAATTTACATTAAGATTTAAGCTCGGTGGGAGCTTTTCTTGACTTTTGAGGCTCTGTGTAGTGTCAAAGTAACTCTGCTTGATATTTTGTCATTAATTTTGTTTTCAGAATTTACTCTCTAGCTATGCTTGAGACAAATATCTGATCCTGATCAATAACTTCAGCCTCCAATATGAATGCTTTGAGGCACAGGTGGCACTATGGTAGTTGGGAGGAATCAATTTTCCTCAGATGTGGCGGTGGATGCTTTCTGTCTGATGAAAATTTATGATTTACCTTTAAACTGTGTTTTAATAGGGGGATTATGCTTTTGATAATCCATCTCAGTATTAACCTTCACAGATCTGTCTTCTATCTCATGTTCTGGTGCGTTTCCTGTCTTCGACACTGATATTCTTTGATTTGGGCCTGATTCACTGTGTTTGTTGGTGTGCAGGGCTGCATAGGGATCGAATGGCATCAATGCCTCATGAATCATTGATGAAACGTGGAGTTTAAACACTGAAAATTATTCTCTTTGATGAATTGAAGGCAAGAGGATCTTCACCCTCAGCCTTTGAATTTTCTTCAGCATGGCGGAAAAACCATTTAAACCCTGCAAAATACAAAAAACATTATGAAATCCTGCATATATAGGTTTACTGCTTTGGAAGGACATGTGGGGAGAGCGGGGCCGTTGGATGGCATCATCCAACGGTTGATATTGATCAGAAGAATTCATAGGGAAGGCAAAAGAAGAATTTAAATCGGAGCCGTCGATCGCGCAAAAATCGACGGTCGGGAGCGGAGGTGAATAAATAACGTGAAGGGGTCACATTATTCGGGAAAAAATGAAAAGCGGAGAAAAAGGTTTAAAACCTTTGTTTCAACGAAAAATGGTTGAAAAATGAGTGGGGAGCTCGGGATGAACATGGGCCGTCGGATGAGATCGGCCCACGTGATCAACGGTGGAGATCGGGTACCGCAACACCTTATGAAACATGCCCGGACTTGAAATTTTTTTAATAAAACCTTGCTGAATAAAGTTCCCAGGTCCACCTTAGGTGACTATGCGAGGAACCCATGGAGATCCACTCCAATTAGAATCTGCTGCGTGGATGCTGATGTGGCATTGAGGACCACCAGCACTTGCGGGACCGTTGACTGCCGCTGCGGAAAAGGGGACCGGGGCGATGGAGTGTGGGCCATCGATCTTTAGATCAGATAGACGACAGAGGTGTTTTTAAATAATCGCGCCGTACCACGTTCATCTTATGAGCTTCTTCAGAGCACGATCACCGTCCAATGAGATGGCCTCAGATTGGATGGCGTACACCAATATCGTGCCAGGCTGATATCCGATCTTTAATGCGCGATGAGGGCGGTATTTCAAAAGGGCTTGAGGCCACGTTTCGACCGGTGGCGCTGATCGCTACCAAACGGAAAAAACCGCCTCCCTCTCAAAAGCGGTACGATGAATTCCGCCTGATTTTCTTTTAATATAACGACAAAAACATTTGAAACCCAAAATTTAATATAAACAAAGGTTTGTTGTCGGGAAGGTTTTATATTCGCGATTTGGCTTGGCGCCCGTCTGCGGGGCCATGGGTTATATGGAAAGTATTATGATCGGGGGTTATAATGCGTGGGGCTAATCGACATCAGAGCTTTTAACATGGAAAAATATTTGTGCGCTCGGCTCTCTGCGATGCGATAGGCGCTTAAAGGCTAGCACTTGGTTCCAGCACCAAGGCATGTGTAGTGGAAATGGCTGAGGACTTAGCCCAAGGGGCTGAAACCTTTACACAAGAATATGTATTTTTAGGAAGTTTCCAATGTTTTTCAAGGGTTTGAGGGTTTTGATAAGGCAAAGAAGGAATCTTAAACCTTATCAAAGGGGTTTTCGATGGGGGGAAAGGGGAAAAATATGAAAATGAAGGAATTTTGCGGGAAATAAAAGGATAAGAAATGAGGCTAGTCTTGGAAGAGGGGGGAGGGGGAAATTGGTGTTTGCAGAAGTATTCTATCTTTGAAATCAACAGAATTTCTGAGTGTAAAATGGGCACATCAGTGAAGATTTGGACAGAGGCATGAGGCCTTCAAGAGTCTTCAAGGGATAACACTTTTTTGCAATAAAATTTGTTCCTTGAAGGCTCCAAAAATGATTTAGCCACCTTTTGGTATAACAAATTTTATTGGTGGCTAACAGTGTGCTTTGTAAGCATCTTTCTGCTGATTGGGTCTTCCTGATTGTGCAAATGTCTATTAATCCTTTTGTCAGTTTTGTGGATGGTGCCTCCCGCAGTACTAGGAATTTGTCCTCAGCAGCCTGGGTAATCTATGATCCTGCTGGTGAATTGGTTAATTTGCAAGGTGTTTGTCTAGGGCCTACCGCAAATAATGTTGCGGAGTATAGTGCCTTTTTAGAATTATTAAACGAGGTTGTTAAACTCGGTATTCGTGCATTACTTGTGTATCTGGACTCACAACTTGTAGTATTACAACTTAACGATCATTATTCAGTTAGAAACCCATCCATTTTACGTATGTATCAACGTATTCATTTACTGGAAATAAATTTTGATTACATTACATATCAATGTGTTAACAGATGCAGTGGCTAATTTGGTTTAAGATAGACATTTGCGCAAATTATTAAAAACATCATCACATGTAAAAAGATCCATCCAGAAATAAATATATCGATATATATGTCGAATAGTTTGCAGTTTGTGTACATCACATAAAATCAAAAAATATACATGTTTGTCTAATAATAGCTGGAGACAACATGTCTCTCAAAAATATGCATATAAAAATCCCTAAATGACTAATCAGCATGGTGCTCGTGGTAACATGCCACCGCGCGCACCAATCGCCTCAACAGTCAGTGAAGGTGACTAGGCACCCCCACAGTGTGTCGCTGGTAAGCCAATGGGACATCTGCCAACCGTGCATAGTCCGGGATTCCCCAGGCAATGCCCTCCAGGTTCTGGATCAGCTTGCTCCCTTCGCTACCCTCAGCTTGAGGGTCATGTGCGAGAGGGGTTATCCGTGCAATGGGTGACATGCCCGCGGGCCTCTCTGGGCCAACATCTACATACACATAAAAATGTTGTTATAATAGAAATGTATCACAAAAAAAAATCATAAATACATAAAAAATAAAAAAGAGTCATACCCAGCTCCTCGTCCCAGTCGTCCCCCTCCGGAAGTGGGAGATCTGGGTCTCTCGTGAAGTCAGTTCCTACGTAGGGCCAATCCTCAACCACAATTAGCTGACATCGTAACCATACAAAAAAATCAAACCTCCAGGACATCTGCTGGCCCCCTCTTGACCTGGGCATAAGTGCTGCCCATTTAGCCATCCTTGGCTCCCTCAATGTCGGCTCAACGACTATCGCCCCTTGGCCCTGGAAAATTGGTAATCGTTCCAGAATAAATGACACCAAAATGGAACCATACCCAAACTATTTTAGTTTGGCTTTCTTGGACTTTGTCAGCTGCCGTTTGATGTTTGTTGTCACGGCAGTGGCCCAGCCGAACAATGTAGGATTCATGCATTCGGAAGCTAGTAGGAGCTACGCTTTTGTTGCCTCATGCGGGGCCTGCGATCCTGCAGCCCACGTAAGGGTATGAAGCACTACTCGAAGTGCTATATCACGGACTGTGTGGATGTCTACTTTCCCACTACCCGATCTTGTTTGTGCCCTCGGGCACACTCTTGCCATTACCATATCCATTTTCTCCCCAGAAGGTCTGCTGCCCATCATGATTGGCACTGGGCCTTTGCGCGACAATATGGTTATAAAATAAACATCAGAGACCTCAAGGGCTAGTACTTGGTCTCGGAGTTTGAATACTTCCTCATTCTCGTCCCATATGCTAACCAAATACTGCAATATCTCAGGTTGAGCTCTTAAACATGGTGTAAGAAAAAACTTCTTGAGACCACAGTCTCGAAGGGCGTTCATGCAAGCTTCATTTTCCATGGCCATTTCGTCCTCTTCCCCATGTTCCCTCTCCTTCCATTCAATCACCATTGTGCCTGAATATCTGCACCAACGTGGTAAAAAATGCCTTATTAGATCTTTGTAACACTTGAAAATTCATTTGAGTGGCTCACATTTTTTTTAATTAATGTGGAAATTTGAGTTGCGCCATTGGCGTGACTGTTTTGCTGACAGTCGCACCAACTGGCGCGACCCCTTTGCAGAAAAGAGCCAACTAGCACGGGTTCGTGCCCAATACCCGCACCAATTGGCGGAGCCCTAAATTTGCAAAGGGTTTCCTCCAGAGGTCAAATACACAATGGAAACTTACAAAAAATGGATCAAAACAAAGTTAATGGGAGCGCCTCTTACCTATAATGGATGAGAACTCGGATGATGTACTGGATTGATCGCAATCACTGTCGCAAGTTCGCACACCCAAAACTCACTGTTGCTCTCCAAATGAGGTAAAAAGTAAAAGTAAATATGTTTTTGCCATTTGTGGCATATTTATAACTTTTGAAGTCAAAATTAGGTTTTGAAAGTCATTTTTCTCAATATTTTAATATATTTTGTTGAAAAATGGATTTTACACTCGCTTTTATGTGCAGCAACAGGTTTTTATGCGACTTGGACTGTGATATGAGTTGTATTTTATACTTTTTCGGACTCGATAAAAACACAAAAAATTCATTTTGGAGTCATCTTTCAGCTCTTTTTTGACTCTCTAAATATGAAAATATTGTCGAGCCCCTTGTCGTTTCGATCTCGTTAAAGTGGCTATGAATCGACATCTACCCAGTATACGTTTACCCCTTTTTCGGGCTGGGATAGATTATTTACGAAAAAGGAATACCCTAGCCTATCGCGGCTAGGAGGTTTTCTCAGACATAGTTTTCTACCTTTTCGAATCTGAGGAACTATTTATGAAAAGGGACCATCGGAGTTTACTTTTCCGCTGTCTTTTGAAACTCTCTAAACATAAAAAGACACCGAGTTCTTCCTTTGTCAGACTCGTTAAACCCTCATGACATCGGATTCAGTCGTAATGACGATATTCGAGTTTCTCCTTCCTAGGGCTCGTTAAATGTACTAGGATGGGTTCGTCCGAAGAATGGACTTATATTACAAGCATATGCTATCCCCTTCAAGCTTGTATTCAAAAATAATTGGGGTACTCACCATAAATGGTGGGGAAAATGGAACCAGTATCATCGTCGTGTCGGCCGTATGTCGCTCTTGAACATGACACTTGTTTGCATTCGTGTCGGGTTGAGGACATCTCACCTCATTCTCTGTTTGCCTCCGTGGGTTTGGGTAATCCATTTTGACCTCTCATCTACTCTTTGCCTCGTCATCATGACCTATAATCTTTTGATGTCAAATACTGCCAAATCCACTGTCGTGCTACCGATATTTCAAGAGAAGTTGACCTCTGCAAAGTTTCAACCCTCCACTGATTATCATCTGATCTTGATTCACAAAACATTATGTTTCTCTGTCTTGTGTCGATGATGTGGGAAACACTATGGCCCACCTTTGATCAAAGTCACTTCCTGTCGACTTCAGCTCATTATCCAGGAAGCTGATCTAGAGACTCCCTTCTGGTACCTTGGAGCCTACATGCCTCAATGGCAGGTTCTTCGCATTCAACGTGAGGTTTTCATCATTGGCCTCCGATCGAGTGATTCTACGGGTGTTTGACGTCAGCTCATTGTTCACATTCCGTGGATTGTACCTATAGTACCTTGAGGACCATTGTCACTATTGGTGGTACCTCTCGCGTCTGTTAACAACTTTCATCATTGGCTGGTAATCAGATGATGTTCTTGCATGTTCGACTTTAGCTCACTTATTCACATGCTTGAACTTGTACTTTGTTCGGGTTGAGATGGAGTGCAAGACCCTAGATTTTGTCTGCTACAATCCAGGCTGCGATTTTGTGGATTATTATGATTGGTTACATGACTCATTCATTGGATGGCTGTGACCATACCTGAGTCTATTTATCGATCCTTACTGGATGGCTGCGTCCATGCCTTGGATCTTGATTATTATGTAATTTGTTATGGATGGCTGCGCCCATACCACATATATCATGTATTTGAGATATCAGTTGTACTTTAGTACGCAGGTTTTCTGACGACAGTGTTTTCAGTTGGACACGTTCTCGTAAAGCATTTCACCCCTCTCTCTCTCTTGGGCCTCATGCTTTAGGGGGAATCTGTTACACAGTAATTTTTCATTGTCCCTGCAATCCCCATCCTACACATTGGAGGGCTTATTCCATGACCTCTGAGCAGTGACATGACCTGAAACCACTTTTATGGCATCCCCCTGGACAAGGAAAATCATTCTCCTGAAGACAATTCCTTGTGAAAAACCCTAAAAATATACTTTTTTGCCTTGGTGCGACTATACAGTTCAACCCTCGCGCCAATGGGGGAAATCCTCCAAAGAGGGCGTGCCAGTTGGTGCACTGTCTCAGTGTTATACCCATGCCAGGCTTATTAAGGAGTGTTTTTTAGAAATAAATGGCGGAAGATTGACTCCAACCAATTCCTGAAATGGTCTCTAAATTGAGTTAGGAGGTTTGGCTCCGGATCTCCATGTAGAGGAAGTGGTTTTCCACCTCTCATGGAAGCTTCCTTGAGGATAGGGCCAATCCCATGATTATAGGGATCCCAACTCCCCTTCCACCATCTATATAAGCTTGCCATTTTCCTTTTGCAAGCTAGCCTTCAAGAGCCCTCAATAGCCTATAGAATGCTGAAAGAGCCTTGATATTCATCATAGAGCCAAATAAATAGCAAGGATATTATTGTCAAGACAACCGAAGAGATAGGCTTGTCCCATCCCCGACGAGCTTTATCGAGACGTACTTCGCTGTCGACCCACCGAAGGAAGATTCAGCATCAGAGCTAGGTTGTATCTTTCTTTGTATTGATTAATGATAAGCGACTTTGGTTATGGTTCCACTCGTATTGTTCATATTTTGTGATTATGGGTTGTATCTTCTCTGATTGATACATAATTGCATATATTGGGTTTTACGCTTGTATGTTCGTCGTGTTTCTTGTATGTGCAAGTGTTTGATCGTGTCAAGTGGGAGAATTTTGATTTCCCAGAGCAAGGGATCGAGAACGCTATCTTCTCCGCGAACAACAACGTTGGGCTTGAGGTAGGCCTTTCTCACAATTTGGTCTATTACAATTAGGAACTTGCGTCTTAGCGTGATATGATTGTTGCTAGACCCGATCTGGGCTAGTAGGGATCGCCTATGTCCGCAGAGGGGATATACCTCTACAACAAATTTTATTAATATGGAGATGGAATAATAACTACAACAATGCTAAAAAAAATAGCACTCAAGCCGACATAGATGGCTAGAATGGCCCTCAAGCTCCCCCATTGAAACACTGCATAACTACTACTCTGCTAGACTCTCTCACTGTGCTAACCTTGCTGGAAATTCTCATGCTGGTTGAAAAGGGCTGTGTAGATGAGTTTGTTTTGGTGCTCATAAAATTCTAGGATATGGACACCTGCCTCTACACACAAAACCCAGAAAAACCCAAAAATGTTTTCCGGATTTGCAGACCCCAGAAATTCACCCTCGTAGGGTATGAAAATGCACTGCTGCTAGGTATGCAGTGATATGAGCTGAAATAAGAAATAAAATACTACAATAAACCCCTCGTAGCTCAACTATTGAAGGGTTGATCCCTTCACTGGATTCCAAGCAGGAATGCTATGGAATTTAACCCTCCTCTGGATCTCTCTATTGCTGGACTGCGTAAGTCACTGGGTGACTGCGCTGCTCGAGAGGGTTGTAGATGGCCTGATGCCGAAATAATGAAATCTGCTCTCAAGGATAGTAGGAATCCTCTCTTGAGTGGGCACTTGAAGTCCCCCGAGGATGAGGTTGGTATTTCTGCACGGAAACACCCATGTGCTAAAAAACACTGCAGACTCGGATAGACAACTCAAGTGTGCTCAAGTTGTAAATGACATGAAAATAAAATAACTCAAAATTTTATTTATGAATGTCATCACCCCCTTATTATACTTTTGGAACCCTCACACCCCTGGGCCCACATCATAACTACCTTGCTTTCTTGGTCCTTATCCTCCACATAAACTGCGCTGCTCACTTGGCCTCTTGGCCCCATCCACTACTGCACTATTCTACTTTTACATTGAGGAAGTGGTTTTATTATACTAAGGGGATTTATGGGTCCCTATACCCTCTTATTCATCTACTTAATTAAGGAAATAAAAATATAATATTCTAATTAGCTAAAATATAATTAGGAATATTACAGTTCTCCCCCCCAAAATGTTGCTTTTCCTCAAGAAACTGCAAGGAGGGATGATGCATAATTTTCTCCCCCTCCCAAGTGGCATCCTCATTTGGAAGGTTCCTCCATATGATCAGATATTCTTTGACTACCCTGCACCTCGTCTTCCTCTCCTGAGTGTCCAAAATGGCCTCCAGTTGTAAGACCAGGTGCCCCTCATCATCAATAAGCGGAAGTTCCCCAGTGGAAACTATCTGCTGCCTAAGAGCCTTTTTCGGGCATGCGACGTGAAAAATGTTGTGGATCCTACTCCCAGTTGGAGCTCCAACTCATATGATACCTCCCAAACATGTCAGATCACCCTGTATGGCCTAGAAAAATGGGGCTTTAGATTCTCATCTCCCTTATACTTCAACGTAGATTTCCTGTATGGCTGAAGAGAGAGGTAGACCAACTCATCCACCTCAAACTACCTCCCTATGCAGCCTCGATCTACACACAAATTTTGCTAGTTCTGAGCTATAGAAATGTTGTCCTTAAGAGCAAGAAGTATATCCTAACTCTCTTGGATCCAGTCCTTAGCCCTGGGGCCCTTGCTTGCTCCAAAAATCACATCATCAAATGTTAAAGCATCATAACCATATAAAGCATCATAACGTCGTGTTGTAGCAGTATTCTCCCAGATGAAGCCAACACAACCATGCCTTTTGTTGCCTCGAGAAATATTTTCGCAAGTAGCCTTCCAATTTTTTTTTTAATATATCTGTTTTTCCATCCATCTGTGGGTGATCAATGGTACTGGGTGTTAACTCGGTACACACTAAATGGAAAATTTCGTGCCAAATTTGCTCATGAAACATATGTCCCTGTCACTGACTATGGTCTTGGGGAGACCATGAAGCCTGAAGACATCCCTGAAAAATAGTTCGACCACCTATGAATAAGTGTAACATGAAGATATGACAAATAAATGAGCATACTTCATCACCTGATCAACGACCACATAAATACAATCCTTGCCCTGCACCATAGGAAACCCCGTGATAAATTCCATGGAAATGCTCTCCCACTTCCCCTCCGGAATGGGAAGCGGTTGTAACAACCCCGTGGGATGGCTTAGCTCTCCTTTGTTCTTTTTGGAAACTTTGCACTCCCTAACATGTTGGAGTACATCCTCCTTGAGGCCTCTCTATGAGAACCTCTCTCTGATGGCTCGGTATCTTTTGGAGAATCCCTGATGGCCTGAAAGCGGTGAATCATGTGCTACGTGAAAACTATTCTCCTTGAGCTACGAGGCTCCTATCAAGAAGATCTGGTTCCAGTAATATATGTCCTCATCTATCACCCTATACCTATCATCGATCACTTACCCATACAATATCTCATATGCGAAGCGATCCTTAGAATACTCTACTAACAGATGGGCCCTCCAGTGTGTATCAATTATCATGAAGTACAATGATGCTGATCTCCATGATAAGGCATCAACTACCACATTTTTCTTCCCTTTGATATATTTGATATCAAAGTCATAAGCTTGAATTTTTTTGACCCACTTCTACTGCCTTTCCTGCAACTGCTTCTACTCAAGAAAAAAACTGGAGACTGTTGTGGTCAGTCCTCACCCGAAATCTATTACCCACCAAATATTGCTGGAACTTGGCCAACACATGCATGATGGCCAACATTTATTTGTCATATATTTAATAGAACCTCTCATGTGGCAAGAGCTTTTGACTTTCAAAATATATAGGGTGACCTCCCTGCATCAACACTGCGCCAAATCCATCTCCTAAAGCATCAGACTCCAACACAAAGGGATGCATGAAATCTGGCAATGCCAACACCAGAAAACTTCTCATCACCTCCTTGAGCCTTTCAAAGGCCCTATGTGCAGTGTCTGTCCATCCAAATGATCCTTTCTTGGTGAGATCCATGATGGGTTCTTCTAGCTAGGAAAACCCCTTGAAAAAATTCCTATAGTAGGTGCAAATGCCTACAAAGCCCCAAATTTCAGTCACATTCTTTGGTACCATAAAATCCCGAATGGCCCAGATATTCTCCTCATGGACCCTTACTACATCTACTCCAATGATATGCCCTAGGTATATCATCTTTGTAAGTCCAAATTCACACTTGGATAGTTTGGCATAAAAATGCTGCTCCTCCAAGATGCATAATACTGCGTCAGTGTGCTGCAAATGCTCCTCCCAGGTGCAGCTGTAAATGAGGATGTCGTCAAAGAAAACCAACACAAAATTTCTTAGTTGACCACATGAGATGTGGTTCATATAATACTGAAAATTGGTTGGAGCATTGGTCAGCCCAAATGGAATCACCAAGAACTCGAAGTGGCCATAACGACATCTTAATGCAGTGTTTGGAACATCCTGGTCCCTCACCTTGATCTGATGGTACCTTGACTTCAAATCGATTTTGGAAAATAAATTTGATCCCCACATCTCATCCATCAGCTCATTAGTCCTGGGGATGGGGTATCATTTCTTCATTTTATTCTTATTCAAAGCCCTATAATCGATGCACATATGCAAATTTTCATCCTTCTTCTTCACTAACACCGTGGAATAAACAAAGGGGATAGTGCTAGGTCAGATGTGTCCTAGTGGCAAGAGCTCCTTGATGACTCTTTTGATATCATCCTTGTAGGCCTCAGGGTGCCTATAGGGTGTGGTGATCACTGCCTAGATCCCCTATACTAACTCAATAGTGTGCTCGAACGCTCGATTCGGTGGTTGCCCCAATGATATGTCCCTAAATACTGCAGGGTAACAGTCTAATATCAACTGCACATCGGGGTGTACAGACTGCCCTGTGACTTATGCCTCTGAAACATGCAGTTCCACTTCCCACTCTATGTTCCCATTCCATAAATCTACCCCCATCCAGTGTGCCGAGACTGTATGTGTATAAATTATATAACTTATGTGTTATATATCCAAGATTCTCCTGATCTCACACTATTTTAATTTCATGCAAAATAAAGAATCTATTCCACCATTGATTATTTGCGGAAGTAAAATCAAGATAGCAATGCACACATGAAACAATAAAAATTCACACACATTAACACAGTTGTTTAACGGGAAATCCTGAAGCTAAAAACCCCAACTATCTGTATATAATATATGTCATAGAGATCATGTAACAATCCTCATACAAAGATGATCATATCAAGCTCTCAGTACAATACAATCGCTACACACTAATTAGGCCCAATCTTGCAAATCCATGCACCGATATTTGCCACCTTCTAGCCTACCTCTACTGCGTAATCCCTGCTGAAGAATGGCTCTGTATGAACTCATATTCACCAAGATTGAACTGCGCAATCCTCATTGGAATCTCCACTAAGTGTTGGATGCAATCAATGTATCACTATAGTCACAACTGATAGTCACACTTTCACTTTCACCTACCTCTCCACTGGTCTCCACTGAAACTGACATGCATTGTAGTTAACTGATGCATTCTTCAGTTTATTAATGAGTTATTATTTAGTGAATTAATTAACTAATTAATTCACACCACTCTCACTAGTGTATCAATCAGTTAGAATAAATACAACTAGCTCAACTGAGTCTAACTGAGTTAAACTAAATACAAATCCACCAACTACTTCTATAACTCCACCAAACTCTGTCACATGAGTTATAACTGAAGTCCTCATGCATTAGCTCCAGTAAACCCTCAGGAATGGTGTAATTCCTTCTGTCAGCTGCTGTGCCACATCTGTGCACTTAACTGAAGTGCTCCAAGAGAATAAGATAATGTTTAGAGTCCAAATATTATTAAGAGCTAATAATATTCGACATATCTATTTTTAGAATGGCAATCTAAAAATAGATTCCGCCCAATATGTCTAAAAATAGAAGTCCATATATTTTTCCAACTTGATAAACCATCCACAAATAGCATCTTGCAACTCATAGAATATGATCGACATGTCTAAAAATAGACTTTGCGCCAAAAATAGCCTGCGGTCCCACTTAGTGAAGGTGACTCTTTTCACTAAGCTCATCATCTTGTTGAATCTCAACACTCCCTCTCAACAAGATAGGGATTATCTTCCACCCCGATCCTGTCTCTATGGTATTCGAATTTGCTCTTGGTGAGCGCCTTCGTCAGAATATCTGCATCCTGATCCTCCGTAGGAATGTAAGAAAATAACATGATCTTCCGTTGCACACAATCTCTGATATGATGGTACCGGATGTCAATATTTTTAGATCTATCATGAAATACTGGATTAACCAAGAGTTTAATGCAACTTTGATTATCACAATATATCACAGTAGGATCTAAGTGTGAGCCGAACAACCCGACCAGGATATTCCTCATCCATATAGCCTCACATGCAACCAAACTTGCTTCCATGTACTTCGCCTCTGCTGAATTGAGTGCCACGGATCTCTGTTTCCTACTGTACCAAGAGACTGCTGTAGATACGATACTGAAAATCCCTCCAGATGTGCTCTTTCTGTCCGTTGGGCTCCCTGCCCAAACTGCATCTGTGAAGCCATGCAGCTTCAACTCATCCGAATATATTTACCACAATCCATATCTCGATGTTCCCCTGAGATACCTTAGGACATGATTTCCTACCTTCCAAAAGAGCTTGGTAGGCTTAACCATCGCTTGTGAAATCTAGTTCACAGCATAGCATATGTCCGATCGTGTATTGACTAAATACATGAGCGAACCAACCAACTGTCGATAAACAGTGGCATCCACTACCTCTGCCAATGTAGCATCCTCTTTCCTCTAACCACCAGGAAGAGGAGTGTCGATAGGCTTGCAGCCTTGCATGTGAAACTTCTCCAGTATCTCTCGGGCATACTTGCCTTGAGACACAAACAATCCACCCTTCCGCTGCCAAATTTCCAATCCCAGGAAATAATGAAGAAGGCCCAAGTCCTTCATCTCAAACTCCTTTGCAAGATCTGCCTTGCATGAGTGTATCAATAGTTCATCACCTGTTAGTATTAAATCATCTACATAAAGTATAATGATCAACAACTTACCCTCCACCACAATTTGGTATAGGTTCAGATCCGCCTCACTCTTGGCGAAACCAAGTCAGTGAAATAACTATCTATCAATGTGTACCAAGCACGAGGTGCTTGTTTCAGCCCATACAATGCTCTTTTGAGCCTACACACATGTGACTCACCGTTGACGATTTCGAATACTTCAGGCTGCTCTATGTACACCTCCTCCTTAATGAATCTGTTGAGGAACACAGTCTTCAAATCCATCTGATGAATGTGCCAACCCATCTACACTGAGAGAGCAAGGATGATCCGTATGGAAGAATACCTTGCAACAAGTGCAAAGGTTTCTTCATAGTCAATCCCCTCGATCTATGAGAAGCCCCAGGAAACAAATCTTGCCTTGTACTTCTCGACACTCCCATCAGCAGCTTGCTTCACTTTGTAGATCCATATCGAACCTACCACTGATTTCCCTTCCAGCCTTGGGACAATATCCCATGCACTGTTTCTGACAATCGAATCATACTCTTCCACCATGGCATCTACCCATGCGGGATCCTCTACAGCTTCCTCGAAAGAATATGGTTCTGTCACGATACACTTGATCCTAAGAGACATGTATCCAATAAATCGGTCAGGTGACTGTCTCTGTCTGTGCTGTGATGTAGGGGCTCCTACATTCTGCGCTGCATCAAGATTCAGTCGCTCAACTTCTGTAGTGCGCTTCCTTCCTCTGATGTTTGGTGCTGCATGAGTGGTTTTTCCACTCCATGAACCTCCTCTTGTGGCTAATCCACATCCCGAGGCTCCTTTTTAGGAACAATTATCTCCTCATCTGCATGCAAGTGCAGCTCCCTCTCAAGCGACAACTTCATGGCTTTCTCCTCATGAAATTTGATATCCCGTCGCAGAACAATCATCCGACTGTCTGGAAAATACACACGATAATTTTGGGGTGTTTCTGTGTACCCCACAAATATCCCAACCTCTGCGGTCGGCTCCAGCTTCTTCCTGGCATCCTTTGTCACATGAATGTAAACAGGTGAGCCAAAAATCTTCAAATGAGAAATATCAGGCTTCTTACGAGAAAACGCCTCTTCGGGTGTACTCATGCCAAGTACTCTATGAGGACAATGGTTTTGCACATAAACCGCAGTGTTGCATGCTTTAGCCCACAAGTGTATGGGAAGGCCCTGATCATGCAACATCTCCCGTGCAACACCCACGATCATTCTGTTCTTTCTCTCTGCGACCCCATTCTGCTGTGGGTTATGAGGCGCTATGAGTTCTCTTCGAATTCCTTCTGCGCTGCAAAATTTTTTGAATTCTACAGAGATGTATTCACCACCATTATCGCTCCTTAGAGATTTCACTTGCTTCCCCAAATATTTCTCAACCAACGCCTTGAACTCACAGAACTTTGAGTATGTCTCACTCTTCTTCTGCATGAAGAAGATCTAGCACTTACGAGAAAAGTCATCAACAAATATCACATTATACCTGTGCTTTTCTGTCGAAGCAACTGAGAAAGGTCCACACACGTTTGTGTGAATTCTCTTAAGGATCTTCGTGGCGTGAGGATCCTTCTCATGAAAAGTGGTCTTCACAAATTTTCCCAAAGTACATCCCTTGCATTGATTTGACTGTGCAAGTGTACCGTTGGGAATCCCGGTAGAAATCTGCTGCAAAATTTTCAAAGAACCATGGTGAAGATGGCCCAATCTCCTGTGCCACAATTCGCCCTCATACCGGCTCACCACTCCTTCTGCTTTGCCTGCCATTGCTGCGTAGCCATCTACCTGCAATTGATAAATATTCTTAACTCAAATCCCTATCCTCCAGGTTTCACCAGTTGTTTTACTGCACAGGAAGGCTTTTCCCTCTCTAAAAACAACATCATAACCCTTGTCTTCCAACATCTCCACAGAGATCAGATTCTTCTTCAATCCTGGAACATGCATGACATCCTTCAATATGAAAGGTTTACTAGAATCCCTCTCAAAGGAAATGGTCCTGATACCAGTTGCACTGTATCTACCATCATTTCCCATCTCGATGTGCATTCGATCCTTTTCATCGAGATCACTAAAAAAATCTTTGTCTTCGGTCATATGGAAATACGCACCACTGTAAAGAAACCACACTGATCCCATCACACTTGAAACCAAGCATGCAATCAGTGAAAAATCCAGTCCAAACGCCGAGGCTAAGGCCTCTCTAGCTGTAGATCTAGCGGCCTGCTTATTTTTCTTCTTTTGTGGACAGTTAGTGGTGAAATGCTCGTGCTGGTGACAGTGAAAACCCTTCACCTTGGACAAGTCCTGCTTATTTCCTTTCACACCGGATTGAGAAGGATTTTTCTTCCCCTTCCCCTCCTTCTTCTTTGCCTTGGAAACCAAAGCGCAATCTTCTTCATCTTCATTCTTCGATGAAGATCCATCCCTAGTATCCTGCCTTATCTCCTCTTGCAAAAGATCCGACCAAAGTCGCTCCCATCCTGGCAATTTCTCCTGTCCATTGACAGAGTCTTCGTAGCTATGCCAACTCTTTGGAAGCCCAAGGAGAGCCAAGCTCACCAAGTCTTCTTCATCAACAGTAACCCCCACACTTCCCAGCTCATCCTTGCAGTGGACAAACTTCATGAGGTATTTTGGTATACTGTCGCCTTTCTCCATTTTTATTTTTCTGAGCTTGTCTTTAAGTGCCAACTTCCTCTAGTCAATTCTGCTTTGGAAAAAATCTATCAAATCCTTCCACATTAAGAATGGAGTGGCTTTACCGTGAAGGTTGGACATAATGTGGTCCTTCACACCTTCCAATAGAATCCTTTGACACTTTTCTACCTTCTTTTGCCATGCGTCAAGTGTGGCTGCATTGCTAGAACCTGGCTTAGGAACATCGCTATCGATGAACTCCTTCAGCCCATTATCATCCAGCACTGCCTCCATCCTTTCCTTCCATGCTATGTAATTCGAGCTCCCATCAAGGGCATACTCCAATCACAATCCGTTGAAAGACATTTCAATGAATGCTCAACTTCGACACCAAGAAAACACTGCAACAAATTCGAATTCCACTAGCAAAAAACTCAACCGCTTCAATAATTGCAATCTCCTCCAATGATCAACTGCTCTGATACCATGTTGAAATTATATAACTTATGTGTTATATGTCCAATATTCTCCTAATCTCACACTATTTTAACTTCATGCAAAATACAGAATCTATTCCACCATTGATCATTTGCGGAAGTTAAATCAAGATTGCAATGCACACATGAAACAATAAAAATTCACACACATTAACACAGTTGTTTAACGGGAAAGCCTGAAGCTGAAAACCCCAACTATCTGTATATAATATATTTCATAGATATCATGTAACAATCCTCATACAAAGCTGATCATATCAAGCTCTCAGTACAATACAATCGCTACACACTAATCAGGCCCGATCTTGCAAATCCATGCACCGATCTTTGCCACATGCTAGCCTGCCTCTACTGCGCAATCCTTGCTGAAGAATGGATCTGAATGAACTCGAATTCAGCCCAATCCTCATTGGAATCTCCACTGAGTGTTGGATGCAATAAATGCATCACTATAGTCACAACTAATAGTCACACTTTCTCTTTCACCTACCTCTCCACTGGTCTCCACTGAAACTGCCATGCACTGTAGTAAATTGATGTATTTTTCAGTTGATTAATGAGTTATTATTTAGTGAATTAATTAAATAATTAATTCACACCACTCTCACTAGTGTATCAATCAGTTAGACTAGATACAACTAGCTCAACTGAGTCTAACTGAGTTAAACTAAATACAACTCCAACAACTACTTCTATAACTCCACCGAACTCCGTCACATGAGTTCTGACTGAAGTCCTCATGCATTAGCTCTAGTAAACCCTCGAGAATAGCGTAATTCCTTATGTCAGCTGTTGTGCCACATCTGTGCACTTAACTGAAGTGCTCCAAGAGAATAAGATAATGTTTAGAGTCCAAATATTATTAAGAGCTAATAATATTCGACATATCTATTTTTAGACTAGCAATCTAAAAATAGATTCCGCCCAATATGTCTAAAAATATAAGTCCATATATTTTTCCAACTTGACCAACCATCCAAAAGTAGCATCCTGAAACTCATAGAATATGATCGACATGTCTAAAAATAGACATAGTCTAAAAATAGACTTTGCGCCAAAAATAGCCTGTGGGCCCACTTATTGAAGGTGAATCTTTTCACTAAGCTCATCATCTTGTTGAATCTCAAGAGTATGGGGTGGGTATGTGTGCATTCCTTTGATAAACTGGCGCTTCCCGCTATTCTTATCCATCCACTCCATCTCCAATGTCTCCCAATCTGTAGTGACCTTTCCCAGTGTAATCAGCCACTATACACCCAAGATCACATTGGTGTCTGGAATGTATACCACAAATAAATGACTCATCACCGTACAGTTAACGCTCAAACATACCTCAAACTTTGCATAGTTATGGCACCTAGGAATAATACAAAGAATCCATCAAAACTCTCGATTAGTATGCGCCTCCTCAGCACTAGTTGAGTATCAATGAAGTTATGTGTGGCTCTGTTGTCCACCAACATTGTGACACGTTGTCCTTGGACCGTGCCTCAGAATATGAATGTCAAATACTTGGGAACCACTCATAAAGATTCAAGGAATCATCCAATAGGTGAAAATACTCCTCCCCTTGCTGGTGGTGGCGGTGGAGGGGGATGATCTCCCCCTGGTGCATCAACATCCGCATCTCCTTCCAGCTCCTCATATGCTCCCTCTTCTCCCTCACTTTAGGAGAAGACCTCAATGTAGTGTGCCTTTCCTGTAGCACATCGATGAATCAGTGCCCATGGCTCCTGGAAAGTGAAGCATAGCTTCCTCTATCTTAAATTGCTCCGGGTACCATCATCCAAAGGCCCATGACCTTGGTTCCCCTTTGGAGGTGGAATTATCATGTCTTTCCCCTTTGGCTGAAATTTTTCTCTAGGCAAGGCATCCTGTAGATCCCTAGTCCTCCCAACTGTGTCCTCAAGTGTAGCTGATCTAGTGGACCTGACTAATCCATGCAGAGGCTTCGCCAATCTATCAACAAACATATATACCCTCCTGGCCACAGACAGATCTGGAACCATTATCGATAACTTCAAGAACTTAGAGATATAAGTCTCCGGGTGTCCCATATGCTTGAGTTTAGCTAACTCAACAAAATTCTCCTCTGGGTCCCTTTGGTCAAATCTCTATACCAGCCTCTTGGTGAACTCTGCATATGCAGTGACCCCTGCATGACCCAATGTGGAGATCCCATGAAACCACCAATAATGAGCTTCTCCTTCAAGGTGGAGTGCTGCCACTTGATGCCTTCTACCTCCTCCATTTGATTCAACTGGAAATAGATGTCTAAGTTCTATACCCAATATTTTTCCATACTCTTGGAAGACCCATCAAAAGTAGGCAGAAAAATTCTACCCACAGTACGCTGCAGATCATTGCCCTGCGTATACCCTCCTCCTCTATTATGAATAATACCCTCCTCCTCTGTTACGAATATAGGGTCTTCGGTTATGCTCAATCTGGAAAAAATCCTGGAAGGTTAGATGATCTCTAAAATCCTGGGTATGAGATCAGTACTTTGTGAAATAATCACCCAGATCCTCCTGCTCCTAAGGTCCTCTTGTTCCCATACCCACTACTAAGAAGGTGGGCATGGTGGAACGCTATGACACTTGTGGTACCATCGGTGTCTCTGGCCAATGGTGAGAAGTCCCTGATCCTTCTCCATTTGGGAATCCCCACGAGATTTTCCTCTGCCTGTTTGTCCTCATTTATTTAATTTCTTTGGCCAAATCCTGCACTAATTTGAGGAGGAGATTTACAAACTCTTTCCCATCATCTTCTTCCGCCATTGGAGCTTTCCCTTTATCCTACTTGACTGCAACGCAACCCCCTTCACCGGATGTGATCTCAAATCTGCATTCTCTATCTCTATACCTCCTTGTATGATCCATGATGTATTCTCTTTCTTAGGATGTCATAGACCGGTTACTCCACACGCTGAGCCAAGCCTATGAGATCTCATACCACTGTAATATTCCAAATAGGAAAACGACAGTAATAAAAAGAAAACAAAGAAAAAATATGCAGTAATATCAAAACACCATAAATAGAGCCAGAAAATACTGAGCCATTTTATTAATATGGAGATGGAATAATAAGTACAATAGTGCTAAAAATTATAGCACTAAAGCCGACAGAGATGGCTAGAATGGTCCTCAATGTCCCCCACTTAAACACTACATAACTGCTACTATGTTGGAATCTCTCACTGCGTTGCCCTTGCTGGAAATGTTGGAAATGCTGCTGTTGGCTGAAAATGGTTGCGTAGATGAGGTTTTCCTAGTGCTTAGAAAATGTCGGGATTTGGACACCGGCCTCTACACACAAAACCTAGAAAAACACAGAAAAGATTTCTAGATTGGTAGACCCCAAAAAATCACCCTCCTAGGGTATGAAAATTCACTACTATTGGGTATGCAGTGATATGTGATGAAATCTAAAATAAAACACTGCAATAAATCCCCCGTAGCTCAACTGTTGAAGATATGATACCTTCATTAGATTCCAACCAGGAATGCTATGGAATTTCACCCTTGTTTGGATCTCTCTGCTGCTGCACTGCACAAGTCACTAGGTGATTTCACTTCTCTAGAGGGATGCAGATGGCTTTATGTCAGAATAATGAAATCTACTCTCAAGGATAGTAGGACTCCTCTCCTGAGCGAGCACTCAAAGTCCTCGAGGATGAGGTTGGGATTTCCGCTCAAAAACACTCGTGTGCTAAACAACACTACAGACTTGGCTAAATAGCTCAAGCATGATCAAGTCGTAAATGACAGGAAAATCAAATAAATCAGAATGTTCTCAATGGCTATCCTCACCCCCTTTTTATACTTGTGGAACCCTCACACCCCTAAGCCCACATCATAACTGTGCTGCTCTCTTGGTCCTTATCCTCCACATAGACTACGCTGCTCACTTGGCCTCTTGGCCCTATCCACTACTGCGCTATTCCACTTTCACACGGAGGAAGTGGTTTTATTCTAATAAGGGGATTTATGGGTCCCATTACCCTCTTATTCATCTACTTAATTAAGGAAGGAAAAGATAAATATTCTAATAAGCTAAAACCTAATTAGGAATATTACACCACATCATTATTCAATATTTCATCTCCTTCAAATATCTTGCCTTCACTTTTTTTTATTTTAGAGACATTAACTTAGATATGGGGATTGTTTTTCTTCCTCCCCACGATTTGTTGACTCATTATCATAGCCGTCCGAGTGTTGATTTTATGGGATTGATTTATCCCAAGAAATCCCACCAACATCTGTAATCGAATAGGATATATGCTCATGGAAATGGATCTTCTCCTTATAAGGATATATACATCGTGTTTGCTGTGTAGGACGCTTTGAGAGTTGCATGGGGGAAATTTATAGAAAATTCCAAGAAGAAACCCTCGAGGTGAAACCCTGGTCGATCTCACTAGTTCGTAGAGATACAATGAAGGGAAACCATAACAATAAAAAGGAACTTAGCTACATGGAACACATGTAGTAGAATGAAGCAGGATGCGACATAGGTGACCATCATTAACTCATGGCTAGAGCTCACCATAAACATGATCAAGCATCTGAGCCTCATGCCCAAATCCTCAACGTCTTCCATAATGTCAAATTCTAACTCAAATATCCTTGTTATCCCTAACATGAACCATGGAAGCGACGAATACTTCCCTCAGAGCGACGCCAATGCTTCATGATGCAACCAAATTATTGTTCTTGACACCGGCTCTGATGTTAGCTAAATCTGGTGCGACCCTTATTCAGATTGTTACCAAGTTGGCCCCATTTAAAACCCAATTATCTCTCTAACATTCAAGTTAGTTGAATGTTAGGAAAAAATCTTCCAAGAGCTCAACATCTTAGGTTCGAATCACAACGGGATTTTCATGTACTAGGTGAGATATGGTGATGAGTCTTATACTCAAGAGCACTTTTCCGTGGTAATGTTAACCCTTGGTGGGAAAATATGGTTTTTCATCGACACCTCACAAAGGTAAGTTATCATTACCTTTGAAGTTAACAGATGAAAATGGTAAAAAATTTAATATTATATCATAAGATATGACTCTGAATCCTTGAACAATGTGGTCAGTGATGACCAATAGAGAGATGTTAGCAATAATGTTTAAAAACAACCACCTCAATGCCTTCTACATCTCCCTCTCCAAAATTATCCACGACGATAATATGTTTTCAATATTAGATTCGGTCTTCAGCATCGACCCCTCTAGAAATGGTGGTGCTATTATCAACTTAGGAACTGTGGTGATGCACCTGCATATGGCCTCATATGATTCCATCTACAATTCCTTTAAGGTAGGGATAAAAAATTTCCATCAATTGATGGGGTCTCACTCTTCGAAACCTATTACGATCTCTCCTCCAAATATTTTGTCAACATGTCAACCATCATTTTGCATTTTTATAGCGGTAGGAATATGTCCCGTCTAGCTAAATCTCCTATAACTTCAACCCCAACACCAACAAAGAAAACTTTTCTCAACCATATTCTAACCTTTGAACATGGAAAAATAATTACAATGATATAAAATAAGTATGGTGAAGTAGATATTGATGGAACATTAGTTTCTTCACAAATGAAAGGAGATGAAGATATTGTAATTCTCAATAATGGATATATATGTTGTATATTAAGAGGTGATCTTGTGAAAATGTTCTTAGAAGTGGTGCAAACAAAAAGAGAAAAAATTGATCATATGGTTATCGAAACAATAGGTCTTGCAAATCCCGCATCGATAATTCAGACATTATATGCTAAAGATAAGATTGTAGAACACATAAAATTCGAAGGAGTTGTCATCATTTGCATGGTGCTATCATACACGTACAATATTCTCTTCCCACTCCACATCCATATTTATTGGGCCTTCAACCTTAGAAAGTGAAACCTTTCAATCCTCTTATTCAACAATGTCTGGGTGTTGTGACTTAGCATGAAAGGTTGTGAAAAAATACGTCTCTTGATGCCAAGGTAATGTCAAGGCGGGACAATAAAATCACTGTAATGGAAACCAAAAATGTGAAACTTGAGTACTTGGAGGAAGCCTTTACAACATCTCATTATATAGTGACAATTTACAAAGATAAGTCACCAGATTTTTACCATACATTGGCAAACCCGCAAGTGAATTATTTTGAGGTCCATTTTCTAGGCCATACACTGTTAGCATCACAATTGGACCACAAGAAAATTTATAGGGTATCTCTATCCTCAGATCCTTATTCATCACATTTTTGGGTCACCCACAAACCGACGGTTATGGTTCAACCACACAACCCTTGCCATCGAAGTCTATTTGTGAGTCCATACATTGTTGGTATAACAGTAGGCCCACAAGGATTACAAGATATCTCTATCCTCATACATTCATTAATCATGGATATGTATCACCCACAAATCCATGGTTATGTGTCAACAACAAAAAGCTCTTTCCATTGAAGCTCTTTCTAGGTTGTAGACTATCAATATCATAGTTGTCCCACAAGCATTACAGGGTACCTCTATCCTCGTACCTTTGTTCATCACGGTTATAGGTCATTCGAAAAGACAAGGTTATAAGTCAACCACACAAAACACTTCTCTTCATTTGCTCATATTCAACAAAATCATTTCAAGAGGGAATTTCATGCAATAAATATCATTAATTCCTAGGGGGATTGGGGGGGGGGGGGGATTGATATGAATGGAAAGTGGAATCCACCCATGGTATTTACCTATGGTATATACCCATGGAATCCACCAATGGTATTGTAACTCAAGAAGGCTACAAATAACGAGCCTCAATTTGTAAAAGGACATATTGGTCCACCACAATGTATTTGTAACTATTTACATTATTTTAATAAAGAATTTCTTTGTATGTTTTCTTCTTCTATCTCAACATTAAAATTTCTTAGATTTTGGCCCCCAAGATCTGGATCAACAATCAAACAAATCTTGTTTGAAAATGATCTTGTTAGCAAAGAAGATTTGCACACAAAAAAATAAAAAGAAGACGGAGAAAATTAAAATTCCATTTGATTTCCATTACTCCTTATGTCAAAAATTTCTAAACTTAATGGTTCTCAAACTTCTATGGTTGTTGTTATTTGCAGAAACCGGATTATCCACAGTATCATTAAACAATTTTCGACGTTTCGAATCCCAATGGGGATTCATCTTCAGGACGAGAAATGAATGAAGAATGAAAGAAGGTCGCAAGAGGTCAAGATATAAATAATGAAGGCTAATGATGATTATTAGAGGAGTCGAAAATAAATTATGCTAATTTATTATGCTAATTTTTTAAATTAAAATTTTTAACTAAAATTATTTTCTTTTTCTTTTAAGCTTATTATTATAATGTCATTTTAAATGATAAATATTTAAAAAGTTTTAATAAATATATATATATATATATATATATATATATATTTAAATAATTATATATATATATATATATATATATATATATATATATTTTAGTCATCTATATTATTAATTGAATTAATTATAATTCTAAAATAATATCCCTAAAATAAATTCTAATTTATTATAAATTTAATATTTAATGTCTAAAAATAATTTTAATGTCTAAGTTTTATTAATGTAAGGGAAAATATTAAATAACACTAATATGACATGATTTTTAATCTTAAAATTATACCTAAATATATGTTACTAAATGAATTTTAATCAATTCTCATTAATTAAACCCTAATAAATTTTCAACTTTTAAATTTTAAATTTCATATTAATTAATTCCTAATAAATTTTAAATTCTAAAACCTTATTAAATTTATAATATCCCTAAAATAATAATTAATGTCTAAAATTAAATTCAAAGTCAAATTTTTATTTAGCTTCTAGAGTAACCAAATTTGCTAAATTCTAACTTAAGATGGTGAAATTAAATTATGAATGTAAGAGAAAATATTAATTAACACTAATATGATAGTTTTTAAATAATATACCTAAATATATGTTACTAAATGAATTTAATCAATTCTCATTAATCAAACCATAATAAATGTTAATTTTATTTTAATTTTTATTTATTTTTAATTTTTATATTAATTAATTCCTAATAAATTTTAATTCTAAAACTTTTTTTATAAGTTAGATTTAAATTTTTAATAAGCTTCCATTTACACATAATAAATATTAATTAATTAATTTTTATTAATAGAATAAAAATTAATTAATGAAAATAATTATTACGAGTAAGTGGAATAATAAGAGTTTCTGAGCTGACACGAACCTAAACTAGTTAACTAAAAAGGAAGGAGAAGTATACCTGCAAAATTATACCTTGGATGAGGACGAACCTAGGGAGAAAATTTGTCTAATAAGAGGGCGCCAATTGTCACTAATCTCGTATCGTCCATCCCTGTTGACGTTATGTGGGTGTTTTATAATCTCCAACGCTTCTCTAATCTTACGTCTCTGATAGTGTTCCTCCCTTGCAATGATTCTAGCATCCTCAAGGCGTAAGTGATGTTTTGTTTTTGAGGAGTGATTAGCAAGAGCCAAGGTTCGTGATCGCTCATGTTTAATATCGACACCATGCTCTTTCAGATGCTTCTGAAGAGAGCACCCAGTTTCACCAATATAACTCTTCCCACAAGAACAGTCAATCTTGTAAACACCTTTAAGTTTCCCTTCACTAATGCTATCTTAAACTGAGAGCATATTTTGTCTAATGGTTCCTACTGCTGAGAATTGTGCAAAAATGTTACTCTTCCCCAAAACCTTGGCAATCTTATTTGTCACACCCTTAATGTATGGCAGAAAAACCATTCCACCCCTCTCTTGAGGATCTTGGCGTTTCTTGGACACAACAATGCTTTTTTATTTGTTTATGGATTTCATGATTTCTCTTTCCTTATACCCTAAACCCAAGAAAACATATGTTAGGTGAGAGATTTCTTCCTCCAGGTGCTCCTCATCTGATATTCTCAGGGCTCTTACAGCAAGAGTGTTGAGGACACCAAATTTTTGAGCAGGGTGATGGTAAGATTCAGCGTGAAGGTAGCTGTCAGTATGGGTTTTATTCCTAAAAAATTGATGCCCTAATGTTCCATCTTATTTTATGGTAACCAGTACATCCAAAAAAGGAATGCTATTGCTTTCTTCCATCTCCTTGGTAAAATTGATTTCTGAGGAAATTGAGTTGAGGTGATCGAAGAATTTCTCAAGGTTCTCCCTACCATGTGACCACTTTATGTTAGTGTCATCTACAAATCGCTTCCACCAAGCTGGACTTAAGGGAAAGGAAGCAAGGGATTTATTCTTGAAGTTTTCCATGAATAAGTTGGCCACAATAGGTGAGAGTGGTGATCCCATTGTGACACCAGATACCTGCTCACAGAATTATCCTTGGAAGATGAAGAAGGTGGATCACAAAAAAATCTCAGCAAGCTTGGCTGTTTTAGGATCTGTGACCTCATTAATAACCTGCACTGCTTCATATAAAGGGATTTTGGTAAACAATGAAACCACATCAAAGCTTACCAGGATGTCGTTCTCCTCCACCCTATCTTTTTCAATAAGCTTGACGAAGTCACTTGAGTCCTTGATAAAGGAATCAATGTTCCTGACAAGAGGTTTGAGAATTTTTGCGACATATTTCGCCAGTTCATAGGTGGTGGATCCAATGGTATTGATAATTGGTTTAAGAGGAACCCTATATTTATGAATCTTAGGAAGCCCATAAATTATCGGAGTGACCTCATAGGAGGGTGTCAATTTCTTCTTCAACTTATCATCGAGATGGGAGTTTGATATTGCCTTCTTAACCTCTCCACGTAAAGTTAATATTCTAGATCTCAAGCTACCAACTATTATGTTACTAGCTCAAAAGTTTCCAAATATCAAGCTACAAAGCACCACATATCAAGGTTATACATTGTTATTTCTAATTTAGTTCAGTTCAGATCACCATTGTGGACCAGCTCAACTCTTTTGCCTCTCAAGAAATTATTTCATATACCTCTTAGGTAGATGAAGATATGTTTACTTTCTAATTCATATTCAATAATTCATTCAATACTAAGACAAATGTACTTGGAAAAGTCCCTATGTCTATTTTTGTTTCTCTCATACGCCCTTCCTTATTTGTCAAATTTTCAAAAGATATATAAGAAAAAAACCTTTAGTTGGGGGGAACATATTCATGACACATTCTAAGACATGTCTCATATCCTCATTATGAATTTTTTACTCCTTAAGAGGCTCCCCTATGAAAAATGGTGATATGAATAATTGTCTCACATATGATAGTTTTAGTTAAAGGAAATATGCTTCAAAGCTGTTAACTTGGCAGCTCGGGGAAAAATTCCCTCCTTGTGATAGTCTTCCTCATCAAGAAAGACCCCTACTAGCCCTTGGAATAATTTAATTTTGTCTAGGAAAAATTATTATTTTTAATGGAAAACCCACAAGTAAACAAATGTATCAGTCAGCCTAAAGTCATAATTGGGTATCCAAAGAAGCATATAAATACACATCAAGGCAACCTCATTTGAACATCACATTAGCACATACTCTCTCTCTCTCTCTTTCCTCTAGTGATATGTTCATATAGGTCTGAAGCAAGGTAATCTAGCTCACACGTGTGAACGGAAGAAGGTAAAATATGAAATGTACGTTGACTTTTTTGCTTGGAGATTTTGACCAGTTGTTGACCAAGTTTGAGTTGGCAGTTTAACTTGGTTTTAATTGTAAAATTTTGATTTTTTGAGTTTGAATTTTTTTGTGGATGAACCAAAATTTTCTGGGATTTTTGACTAGGGTTGACAACATACCCTTAACTACAGTTTGACTGCAAATTCTCTCTCCTTTAACCAAGTTGCTTTTAGGAATATATTGACTCTACTTTGACAAACAAAGGAAGTTGAATATTTTGACCTTTGACTGAGCTTATTTGTAGGTTTTTTGACCATTGAATTGAGGAATGGTTAGGGAACATTTTATTTTTTTTGACTACTATTGACTTTAACATAAATTGTAGATTTGACTTGTTGAACATATTTGACTTGTGGGATCATCTCTTCAATAATGGTTAGTGAATTGTTGGATACTCAATTTTTTTTATCTTTGACACATTATTGTAACATTGCATCTCTCTACTGAACATTTGATGAAAATATAATAGAAGAAGTATTTGAAAATGATTTCCCCCTTGTGGGGTTTTTCCCTAGTATCTGACCAAATAATGTGTCTCTTGTCATTTCTCTTGGCTATCTTCTATTTCATATTGGATTTATTTTTATATCTACAATTGATATTTGTCATTAGAAGATTAATTTTGTTTAAAAGTGAATGCTAATTGAAGAAAGAACTGGGCTAAGTGATTGTAATAGGCATAGAACAATGGAAACTAAGAATGGTATCAGAGTTAAGGTGAATACAAGCCCAAAGAGATAGGAGACTAAAGAAATAATATTTTAAGCAATCATATTTGAAGGTGCCTATTTGACTCGGTCAATATTTCCACCTCTTATTTCAAGGATAAAGAGAAGTTGGGTGACTCATCAAATTTTGTTGCTTGGAATATTGGGTTGGAAGTCATATTGGATGACAATGATGTCTTGGAATATGTGGAAGGAAAATTACCTGGCTACCGTAAAATTCTTTTGTTGCTACAAGTTGAGCTCAAATCCAAGAAAATTATTATTGATTCCTTGAAAGATAATTTTCTTACTTGTGTTGGAAAATTGAAGAAGTTTAAAGACATATATGATAAATTGGTTGGGATGTATGAGGTCAACAATTTGAATCATATCCTCTCCTTGAAGAATCAACTCAATGAGATGAAGATGAACATCGAGGAAGCTGTGCAATCCTATGTCATGAGGATATCGCAACTAAGGGATCAATTTCAGACTATTGGTGAGCTGATATATAATAGAGAGTTGGTGTTGGTAACTCTTCAAGGTATTCCTCCTATTTGGGAAATCTTAATCACTAATATAAGCAACAATGATAATATTCCAAAATTTTATGAGTTGGTTGGAAAATGTACTCAAGAAGAAGCCATGATTATCTTGAGAGGGAGGATTCAAAAGCTTGAAGGAGAGACCTTTGCATTTCTTGCACAAGACAAGAAGGTATAAGGAATAGGGAGACCATCTGGTTCAAGAAAACATTCCCCTGAATTAAATGAAACTAATATAATATTAATAAATATTGAATCCTACAGTTTTTAAAATTACGTTCACTATGCCTGAGACTGTCTAAAAAAGAGAGATGCTCCAAGGTCCAATGACAACAAAAATCATGGATTCAACAACAACACGTTAAATGATAGAAGAAAAGGATATGATAAAATAAGAAGATATGATAGAATAAGAAGAGATGATCCTGATGATCATGAAGAGGGCCCTTAGGCCTTAAAAGAGATCAAGGAAATCCAGGTATGGAAATAATTTAGCTTCCACTCAATTTGAATTTATTCTTAACTCTTCCCTTTCATGTTCCTCTCATCTATATTCTTATGATAGTTGGCCGGTAGATAGTAGGGCTTCTAGAAATTTATATGGGTACCAGGAATTCCTCTCAATTCTGATTAAGAGGGAGACAAATGTAAGTATCATCCTTTGAGATAATCCTACATATCTAGTAAAGGGTTTTGGTTCAGTTAATTTTCATTTACACTTTGGGAAAATTTTCTTCTTCATGATGTTATGTATGTTTCGGGATGAAAGAATAACTTGGTATCTATATCTACCTTGGAAGAAAAAGGGATGAGAGTAGCCTTCATAAGAGGATAGGTCCTCACTTGGCCTATGGAATCTCGCGTGAGATATGTTTGGCTGCCCCGTATACTTTCATGTACCAAAGGACATGAGGAAAAAGATGTAATCCAATAGAAAATAAAGGTACATTTATTGGATATTGTGAAAATTCTAATTCCTTTAGAAAATATGTGTCTTCTCAAAGGAAAATCAAGTTTAGTAGGGATGTAACTTTTGATGAAGAAATTTCCCTTGGAAAAGTAGGGGATCTTCCTCTACCTCCTCTCGCTGAGAAGAAGGATGGTGACATGGAACTAGTACAAGGTACTTTTATGCCGGAATCTAAGAAGGATATTTTTAATGATCCCATGGAGCCTATGGACCCCTTGGATCCTCCTCCATGTTATCCCCTTGCCAGGAAGAGACCCCTTTGGCTTTGTGATGCATTACAAGATGTTGAGAGACATGTGATGGGCCTCTAAATTTTACATAAATTAAGGCCCATCTAACCTTTCTTAGACACATAAAATATATCTTAAATCTCTCCTTCTACACTTAATAATTTTTTTAAGCTTTAATATTTCTTAGTGATCGGGTGATCATGTCCAAAGTTGAAAAAATGCTCAAAAATGGAATTTATTCGAATTGGTTGCAACCTAAACGACCGGATAGGCCTCGTCGCTGTGATTCTAGTGCCATGAACATAACTCAAATCCGACGTCGTATGTGAAATTTATGCAGGTTTGAAGTTTTCAGTATCCTTCAAAAATCCAGTTGACCAAAGTTGAATTTTGACTTTGGAATTATTAAAAAAATATTATTCCTGGGAATATTCCATTTGGGCGAATGAAGGATGGACAGGTGGCATCTTCTTCTTTGATACTGGGTTGACTGTATAAAATTCGGGCCAATCATGGGCTGCCACGTGGCAGGCCCAGAGGCCACCACGTGGCCCCCAGGCCGGAGTTGGAAGGCATATACAAATTTTTGTAACTCATGAGGTTTGAACCACGGACCTCGTCCTCACAAACTGCACGCAATACCATTGAGCCACGCATATGAGTCTTAACATGGATAGGCGGCGGCACATATTTAAAGTTTGAATTAAATATGGGTGGAGGTTTAAAGGGCTAGCCCCCATCCGATGTGACCTCACCATAAGACCGGGGTATGACAACTTCGAACCAACAACCAAATGGTTAGACCGTTGACGTTAACTCTGGATGTGAACGCAGAGTTTGAAACATTATATGCCACAGGTTTTTGTTAAAACAATTAATGCTTGCAGTTAAGACGAAGTTATGTCATGTGACTGCCACTTCAAACCTTAAATTCCAGCCTAACTAACCGTTGACATTTTTGGCGCGTTTCACCTAATTTCGGAATTATGCCATTTTTAGTCAGCCTAACTAGCCGTTATTCCACTTTTAGTGGGGTTTTCAATTGACATTGGGCAGAAATTTGTTTGGATCATAACTTCTTCAATATTGAACCAAGTTGGATGAAATTTTGGTCAATTTTGGGTATTATGAGCATTATGGAGTGTTTGGGATAGGTTGCAGAGCGATCAGAGGTGTTTTTCAGCCATTTTTTCTTCAGGGAAGCTTAGAGAGCCACTAAGGCCATGCGCGAAATGGATATGCATTGGGCTATACTTCACTGTTTGAGGTGAAATAAAAGCCATTATTAGCTTATTTCTATCTTCTGAATTCAATTTCACAGCTGGTTCTACCTGTTTAGGCTTATTTCTAATTGTATAACCAATTTGAGCAACTTAAAAGCAAGGGCATGCCCATTAGGAGCCTTGGACCCAATAGATGTAGCCCAGGAGGGGTGAATTGCCTCATCATGTTGCTATGTTATCTTATGGTGAAGTTTTTCTGCTGTGTATTTATGATTTAAGATGTTAAACAATAATTTTGATTAACATTACCTCACACATAAACTCAGAAACAGTTACCAAAAACACTTTGTTTAAATTGCAAGACATGATGAACACTTTGCACACTTAATTTAATGGAAATGGATACTTTGCACAACATTAAAAATACTTCCATTTTTAGATCAGATGGTATCAGAGCTAAGGATTTGAGCCTTAGGAGCTAGATTTTTACTCAGCATTTGTTTTGTGCAAATATATAGTTGATTGTTTTCAAGTTTTGATGCTTACTAGGCTTAAACTCAAGAGAGGTGAAGGAAATTTGGTTAGTGCAAAAATTAATCCTAAAACAAGAAGGGCCAGAGAGCCACCTCCAAGAGCCATAGAAGCAGCTTAAAGCATGTCTTCAAGAGAGGGAGAAGCTCCTGAACATATTGATCCCAAAGAAGAAGAACGGGTATTCCGAAAAGCTTTCCTAGACATGACAGAGATGGTAAGGATACTCTACCAAGAAAGGAATGATAGGCTTGCTGAAGAAGGGTCTAGACACCAGAAATAAGGAGAGGGTTCTTTAGGAGGAAAGAAAAGTGATGACATGTCAAAGAAAGGACATGGAGGAAATGGTGATCCACCATCCCCATCTTCATCCTCTTCCTCTACATCGTCATCCTCTACTTCGGTGAATCAATCTCACAAGTCTAAAACTACTGGTAAAAGTCCATTTTTAAAGCTTGATGTTAAATTTGAGTTGCCTATGTTTAATGGTGAGGTAAATGCAAAGAAAATTGAAAATTGGATAAGACATTTGGAAGTTTACTTGAGGATACAAAACTTTCATGAAGACTACACCAAGATTTAGTTAGCCTCTTTGAGAATGGAAGGATCAACATTGGTATGGTGGGAAGCCAAGACCAAGGATGAGATTAAAAAACATGGTAAGATCACTTTATCATGGGCTGAATTTATTTCCGCAATTAAACATGAATTTTATCCATTAGCTCATTTACAAAAGGATATAATGAATTGGCAAAGTTTTAGACAACTTAAGGGAAAAAGTGTTCAAGATTACACTCAAGAGTTTAGACGAAGGGCTTTATTACTTGGAATTGATTTGCATAGTCAAGATACTTTGCTGAAATATATAGGTGGTTTACTAGCTATCTTATACATACTATCCTTATGTTCAATCTTACTAGTGTAGATGAGGTTTTTATCCAAGCCACGAATTTAGAGGCTAGAGGGAAACAATATTTTGATGGGAATATGGATAGTGAATTTAAAGGCAAAGGGAGAAAAAGAAATGAAAAATCTAGGAAAGAGAAAGGAAAATTCTTTTGTAAAAACTGTTCCAAAACAAGCCACGATGAATACCATTGCTGGAAGCTTCATCCGGAGCTGAAACCAGTAAAATTTAAAAATAAAGATAAGGCCAAAGAAAAGGGTAAAACTATTGCAACTGCTGAACAAGACTTAGGGTCTAAATCAGGTGATGAAACTAAAAGCATAGCCATGGTACTAAATAACATAAAGGGGAAAGAGATTGTAAAGGAAACCAATATCAGTTCTACCACTTTAAACTGTCACATAGATGCTCCAAATGAAGAGAGGAGGATAGAGCTGTTTCATGTGAGGATAATCTAAAAACACACAAAGATAGACACACTATTTGACAGTCGGTCTCAAGCAAACCTCATCTCAGAAGACTTAGTCAAGAAGCTGAAACTTGAGACCATTCCACATCCAAAGCCATATCCACTTGGATGGATTTGCAAGGATGCCAATTTACAGGTCTCAAGAAAGTGCATGTTGTGCTTTGCCATAACAATTAATTATGTTGATTTGGTTGAACTAGATGTGGTACCGCTTGACATTACAGGTGTGGTGTTGGGTAGGTCGTATTTATATGACAGAAAAGTGATCTTCCATCACCATGAGAACAAGTATCATCTGTTCAAGGATGTAAAGGAGTTTATTGTGAGAGCACATCGGAAGAAGATATAATTCTCTTTAGTCAACGCAGGGAAATTGAAAAGGCTTGTCAATGCAAGTAAAAATTTGACTTTGTTGATGGTTAAGAAAAAATATTTTGTACATAATAATTTTCATGTTATTTCTGATGTAAATGATGATATGTTTTAGTCTGAAGGCAGGTCGTCTTTGGAAGAAGATGACAAGATGTTGTAGAAAGTGCCTTCGGTGTCGATCAGTGCAGAGAACAAAGTGTCGTTGCAAGGTGGTGCAAAAATCCAAGAGAGGGTAAAGCATGCAAGAAAAGAGGGCACAAAGTTTAGCATGGATCATTGCTAGTTTCAGAATGGAAGATTGGTATGGTGAGAAAACTTGGTCAGGAATCGACACAAGTACATGGCACATTCGAAAGAAATTCGCCATGAGGATAGTTGGCAAGGTGAATCTGAATTTCAGTTTTATTTGAAGTTAGACCATTGTAGGAGCAGTATGCTTTCTGCAAATTATAGTTGTTTTTCTACAAATTTCAAAAATTTGCATCATGACACAATCAATGTTAGCAACAGTCGGTCAGCGGATTCAAGGAATAATTTATCTTTTTATGAGAAGCTCAATTTGATGAAGTCAAGAAGATTTCAGTGGTTCAAGGTTGGAAGAGTGCAGAATCAGTTTCCTCATCTTCAATTTCTATAAATTAGAGAGATTTTGGGGTCCAAAAGTTTCCCATTTGGGAGGTGTGATTAGGTGATCATGTCCAAAGTTGAAAAAATGCTCAAAAATGGAATTTCTCAGAATTTGTTGCAACTTAAACTACATGATAGGCCTTGTCGCTGCGATTCTGGTGCCGTGAACGACACCAAAATCCGACGTCGTATGTGAAATTTATGCAGGTTTGAAGTTTTCATTATTCTTCAAAAATCTAGTTGACCAAAGTTGAATTTTGACTTTGGAATTATTAAAAAAAGAATATTCTAAGGAATATTCCAAGAATATTCCCTAGAACATTCCCAGGAATACTTCATTTGGGTGAATGAAATATGGAAAAGTGGAACTTCTTATTTGACAGTGGGTTGACTGTGTAAAATTCAGGCCAATCATGGGCCGCCAATTGGCAGGCTTAGAGGCCACCACGTCGCCCCTTGTTACATAGTAATTTGTCACCGTCCCTGCAATCCCCCGTCCCACAAATTTTAGGGCCTTTTTCATGACCTGTGAGCAGTGACATAACTTAAAATCACTTTCATGGCATCCCCCTTGACAAGGACAATCATTCCTCTGAAGAAAGTTTCCCATGAAAAACCCTAAAAACTGATCTTTTAGCCTTGGTGCGACTAGCCAGTTTAGCCCTTGCACCAATGGGGAAAATCCACCATAGAGGGCATGCCAACTGGCACTCTGTCCCAGTGTCTCACTTGCACCAAGCTTAATAAGGATTGTTTTTTTAAAAATAAATGGCAGAATTTTGATTCCAACAAACTCCTGAACGACTCTCTAAAATGAGTTGGGAGGTTTGGCTCCAGATCTCCATGTATGGGAGGTGGTTTTCCACCTATCATGGAAGATTCCTTGAGGATAGGGCCAATCCCACAATTGTAGGGATCCCAACTCCCCTTCCGCCATCTATATAAGCTTGCCTTTTTCCCTTAGAAAGCTAGTCCTAGTAGCACTAGAGAATAGAGGAGCTGAACTTATAGCAAGGAGACTATCGCCAGACAACCTTTGAGAGCCAAGTCGAAGAGAGAGAGCTTTGTCCCATTTTTGACAAGCTTCATTGAGACGTGCTCCGCTGCCGACCCCACCAAAGGAAGATCCAACGTCAGAGCTTTGGGTTGTATCTTTCCTTCGTTATTTTAATGATAAGCGACTTTGATTATGGTTTCGTTCATGTGTCTTTTTCTTTGATGCAATGAATTACATCCTCTCTGACTGATGTATGGTTAAAATATTTAGACTCTATGCTGTGTATCATTGTGTTTCTTCGCATGTGTGCAGGTGTTTCGAAGTGTTAAGCAGAAATATTGTGATCTGCCAAAGCGAAGGATGGGAAGTGTCATCCTTTCTCCAATGACCATTGCATAGGACTTGAGGTAGGAAATTCGTTATGTTTTGTCATTTTTGTAACTAGAGACCTACGTCACTGTGTGACTGATTGTTGCTAGACCCGATCTAGGCTAGTAGGGATCGCCTTTGTTTGCAGAGGGGATTTACCTCTCCAAAAAACTGGTGACTCCACTGGGGAGTTAATTGGAGTTTTTCTTGTCTCTTCCAGTTTTTTTTGGCTTGTGTCTGCTTGATTTTCTCTTCTGGTTTGTCTCCTTCTGATGTAAAACCTCTTTTCAGCCCCCACCATACCTGATCTACTCTCTGTTTGATCTTTTTCATTCCTGTCCTTAGTAAACTCGATTGGCACTCTTTATAGCCTGACAGTCGCGCCAACTGGCGCTTGTTGCTAGTTAGGCCCCCACGCCAACCCTGTTTTGGCGCAAGATACAACCAAGCAGTCGCACCAACCCTATTTGGTGTTAGGGCTTACTTGTTTTTGAGCCCTCTCAGTCTAATTTTTGGTTTTGGTGTTATTTTCTCGACTGTCTAAGTGCCTTGAAGCCCTTGTTGACTATGTTTGACCTCTATCCTTCGGTTGTTTTCCCTCTACCATCAGTTTTACATTCTAGCCCTAGGGCATCTAGGTGCTATTGTGTGCTGAGCCTCCTGTGGGAGGTTTTGGTTTTCCCTTGTTCAATCAACTTCGTTTTCACTTCCTTGGATTCGTTTGGTTGGTTTTCATTGTATCACTACGTTATTTGAGTGATTTCTCTCTTTTGCATTCAAGTTTCGCTTTGTCTCATTTCGAGCCTAGATCACACGGTTTGTATGAGTCTTTTTGAGATTCCTCTTCGATTTGAGCGATTTCTCCATTAGTTTGAGTTCTGGTTGTGTGTTTTGCATTGAGTGAACTTGCTTGTTTCTACTCTTTCACTATCATCTCTCAAATTGGTCTCTTTATTAGTTTTTCATTTCGTTTGGTTCATTTTTCTCTAAAACATTGAAAAATACAAAAACAAATCTCTTTGCTTTTGATTAGTTAGTGAAAATTGAAGGCTTTTATGCATTATTACTGTTATATAACTCTAAAGGAAAAGTTTTTAGTTTCATTAGTGTGCATTAGAGATAGTAGTGGATGTTTTCTGATCATTTTGTTATTGTTTGAAAAGCTCTCAACCCTCCCGTAGTTAGCTCTTCATCGAACAAAGTGATGTATTGTGGCATGTAGTGTGCATTTAGAGGATTTTTGAGACATAACATTTGGTAAGACCTGAAATTGAAACATAATTGAAGATCAAATCTAAAATTTATTCAATTCACCTTAAGGCAACATTGAAACATTAATGAAATATCTAGAGGTCTAGGCTAGTGACGTGTTCCAATGTCGTTAAACATAGTAGCTGTCGTTTGCCTTTTGGCTTTAGACAATGCTAGTACGGACTTGTGCTCCCCGTACCATCGAGTATATAAAGGGAGACCCCAATAGGTTGCTATCCTTTATCCGTAGGAAGCTGAGTCTGCCGCCTTATACCCGTGATACACCAGACACAACATTAAGGGAGATTACCTGCATGTACGTCAAGTCCTTGGTTGATTTCTCTTACATTTTTTAACCAACGTGTATATGGCAGTTCACGGATATGTGGTACACCCATCTACCTAGATTACCAGAGTATTCATTTCGATCTTTTTGACTCATTAAATTTGAAAATATCATCAAGCACTTTTCCTTTCACGCTTGTTTCAAATTGAAAGAGATAGAGTCATCTTTTACTGGTTTCTAGACTCTTAAAACATGAAACAGTAAAATTTACTAGTTTCAATGTGGTAAAATTAATCGCCTACGATCACACGCCCTTTTAAAGATTGTTTTTCGGTCGTTTGATTGTTTGCCTTGGTTTTTTCCCGTGTGTCTTTGTTTTTATCTCTTCCTCTTTTCGTTACTGTCACAGTGGTGGAACCCTCAGTTTCGTCTACTGGTATTCCTTACACAGATGATTCGTCAGAGGTCTCTCAGTCCTATGCTGAACCTCAGCAGCCTATTGTATTCGAGTTTATCGATGGGGGACCGGTTATATCTAAGCTTCCCTTTGGTGGACGAGTTGAGTTCAATTGGCCCTTCTCCAACGCTTAGTTTGGATTTGGAGTAGGGGAATATTTCCCTCCTCTTACATCGGGATCGCCTTTCTTGGTTGCCATTATGCCTCCTAGTCCTCGCCGTATTTTAGAAGATCTAGTGGTAGGATCAGATATGGACTCACCCAATCCTTCTCCTAGTGAGGAAATTCATACATCTGGTGAAGATTACTAGCTTTTTCCAGAAAACAACCCCGAGTCTTCTGTCATGTCTTCACCTGCTCCTTCGCTTCCAGCGGGGTATAGGTCCTTAAGTCAGGTCATGGCCACTGTGGCCTCTATGGGAATATCGACTCCGTCCATGAGGCCAGTTATTCCTTCATTAGGGATGTTGGCATCGACACCTCTCACGTCATCTCCTCATGTCACATCAGTACCTGTTAGGCCTACTGTTTGCGTAGCTACATTTACGCCCGCTGTCACTACTCAGTCCACCAGGACCTTGTCGCTTCCTGAAGACATTTACATAGCATTTGCTATTCTGGAGAATATCTCTCCTGAGGAGTATCGGTTGCATTTACAGCCGTCAAACTCCGAGGTTGGTCAGTCCTCCCAAGATCCCAACTGTCCTTATTTTTCTCATTATGGACCAGATGGTACCCCTATCTATGTTTTTCCATATCAATATGATGAGTAGGGTAACCCTCTTCGTTTTCCTGCTCCAAAGGCTTATCAATATGTTCATGGTTTTCTGTCTGCCTAGGCTGGGCAACCTTCTAACCCACAAGGACAACCCTTTCAGGGTCAACCTTCGGGCCAACCTGGTTATCTGTATGACTCGCAAGGTCAACCCTTACAGGGACAACCTTCGGGCCAGCAGGGGTTGTTGTACGGTCTACAAGGGCAGTCCTACAATCCTCAAGGTCAACCTCTATAGCCTCACTCTGTGGTCCAACCAGGGCAACCTCAAGGACCCACAGGCCAACCGGGGTATCAACCTGGACCGTCGTACAGTTCTGGGGGAAAAATCCACCCTTCTCAACCTATGGTGCAACCTCAACAACCGCCATCTATCCGAATGTTGCACAACCAGGGCCATCTTATGGTCTTGTTACAGGTCAACCTGGTTATTAGGTACAACTTGGCCCTCTCCCGTCATCAAGATAACTGGCTCAGCCGGGGCAACCTGGTGTCCTTCACCAACCAGGCCAACTTGTTCAACCAGGACAACCTGTTCAACCAGGACAACCTGCCTAGCCAGGTCAACCTATTCAACCAGGACAGCCTGCACACCCAATTAACCCTGCTCAATAGCCGATTTATTCTATGCCACAACCGAATCTGCTTGTGCACCCCACTTATCAGGCTTAGCAGGGTCCCACTTACCAACAGCCCGCTCGACCCCAAGATGGTTATTACTTGCAAGGTCAGTCTCGACCGGTTTACAACCCGCCCCAAGGTTTTGGTTATTACCTTCAACAACCAGGCTATACCTATACTCAGCAGTCAAATCCATACACTACTCAAACGGGGCCTATATATAATCAGGGTCAGTACCCTAGTTATCAACCCCCTTACATTCGTTATCAGCAACTGTATCAACCCAATTACACAACTTATACCCCCTATGGTCAGAATCCTCCAGGACAGAACCAATGGGGGAAAAGTTATGCTCAACCAGGTTGGAGTACAGGTACAGGTCCTTTCGGGGACTTGACATGCTGTTTAATCCTCAGTTACCTTTCCTTACCGCGTTGGAATTTCTGGATGTATCTAAATTGACCAATGATCCGATTCTTCACAATCCATATTGGCCTCTGGTTCCGACCAAGGTGCCTGGTGACTGTCCTAAGTTTGAGGGTAAAGCCGGAGAAGACCCCCAAGCACATGTCATGACCTATCACTTATGGTGTTCTTCGAACTCTTGGGTGGATGATTTGATTCGTCTACGTCTTTTTCAGCGCACGCTTACCGGCGTTGCGACTAAGTGGTACATAGAACTATCCCGTGGTATCTTTCAAGACTTTAATACGCTAGATATGGCTTTTCTGACACATTTCCAGTTACCGGTTCATTATGAAGCTGGGATGCATCTCTTGACTTCTCTTAAGCAGGATAAAGCCACTCACATATCCGATCATATTCATGAGTGGTGATGTCGTCGTCGACTGATCAAATTTGATATTCCTGATCATCTTCTAACTCACTGGTTCACTACCTCATTTGTTAACAAGATCGCACAAGATATTGCTATGGGGGCATGTGTAACCAAAGAAAAAGCCATCGCTCGTGCCCAATACCTCGATTTAGTATACTCTCATTCTGGCACGTTATATGATATCTTGACTGATGCCCCATGGCCAGGGACCTCTAAGGCACCAACTACCCCATCGGTGGATGGTGTTACTGGTTCTGTTTCTTAGACTTCATAGAAGTCCTCTAATGGGAAGTAGAAGTCGAATTATTCCAATAATTCTGCTCTTCCCGCCCCTCTATATTTTGGTAAGGCCGCGGAGGTCAATGCCGTTCAGGCAAATCCTGCGGAAAATACCTCCAAAGGGAAGAAGAAGGGAAAAGGCAAATCCAAATCCGATGCCCCGCAACCAGAATCCTCTAAACCTCATGCTAATGATGGTTTCCAACAGAAACCGAAGTACCCCTGCCTGATTTGTGACGGAGACCACTACACCAAAGATTGTCCCCGACGATCTGAGGTTAGTTAACTGATTAAAGGTTCTAATGGGACTCCGGCAGTTCTTAAAGAACCTTTCCCATCTCACCAGACCCAGATGGTTGAGCAGCCTTCACCATCTACACAATTTGGGTCCCAAGTTTTTATGATGAATGGTGTTGCACCTGTTTTGATTGCTACTCGTTCGAAGGATTATGCCGAATCATGCCAGGCAGCTAGGAAGGAAGTCGTTGATGGCCCGCCTCCCCCACTTGTCTCTGGTCCTTTAGAAATTGAGAAGCCCAACGGTGAACCCATTGTAAGGCCACCTTCCAAAGGTGTTCTTCAAAAATATTCCTATAATCCAAACGCCCGTGCTGCTCAACATTACATCATTATTGAGGATTTAGCACAGGCGCCTTCTGCAATGTTTGCGTTGGAAGTGCTTCAAAGTTTCCCATCACAACGGAAAGCTCTGTTGTCCAAAATTAGTGGAATTGATCCTGCCGATTCTAGTCTTCTCACCTTCGATCTGGAAAATTTTCTCCCCCGACTTCCACATCAAATAACCCTTGTTATACAAGTTGGTTATACAAGTCGGTATCAACATCCTGAACATCCATAGAGCCATTGTGGACAAAGGTGCTTCCACCTATGTTATGTCATTTTCCTGCTGGAAGGCCATTGGTTCTCCAGCTCTTACTTCATCTCCAAATTCCCTAGAGGCATTTGATGGTAGGGAATCAAAACCATTGGGTGTTCTCGAGAGTTTACCGATCACATTACAAGGTAAGACAGTCAACGTGGAAGTATAAGCGGTTGACGCCAAACTCAACTACAATCTTCTTCTTCATCGCAGCTGGACCCAAGCGATGCTATGCGTTCCGTCCACCCTTTTCTGTCTTCTGTCGTTTCCTCATGAGGGAAATATTATCACTGCTGATCAGTTTTCTTTCTTCACCTCATCCTCCGAGAACAATGTGCTGTACATGGATCAAATTCCCAATCCCCCTGACAGTGTAGGACTCGGTCTTTTCAAGGACCCCGTTCTCATGGGTATTTTTCCCGCGCCAACACCGAACACCATTAAAGTCAACATGATCTCCAGGTCGGATGACCCATGGATCATCCCTTCTCCTGAACAGGTGACCTATTTTGGAGAATCAATGCCTTTGCATCCACTTGAAATAAATTATTACGAGATCGTCGCTGCATCAGATCCTCCCCCTCCTGAACATGCTCCTTTGAGCATTAATCTAGATGTTTATTCTTAATCCCCTTGGCTCGGCGATGCAGATTCGTCCGATCCTTTAAGATAAGTCTTCCCCTCTGATGAAGCTATCGTTGAAACGATGTCTCTTGAAGATCTGCTGTGGAGCGATGGACATCATCATTCCTCGTTCATGCTCGGCCTGGGGGCAATGTCTAATTGTCTAGAGCACTTCACATCTCAGGTTCCCACTCCACCTCTCCAAACACCCATATTAACTCACGAGGTTATTTCGGAGGGAAATCTGAGTAACATCACACAAAAAATGCCTATCGACATCTCCGTTAAACCGGGGGTCGTCAAGAACATTCACGTGGGAGTTACTTGTTCTCTCGAGGAGATTCAAGTATAGACGAACCTTTTTCTTGAATTTCGAGATGTTTTCGCATGGTCCTATGAAGAAATGCCTGGGATTGATCCCAGTATAGTCGTGCATGAAATTCCCACCTATCTAGGTGTGAAGCCCATGCGTCAGCGTCTCCGCCCAGTGCATTTCCGAAAAGCTGCAGTTATAAAAGTAGAAGTTGAAAAACTTCTTAACGCGGGCTTCATATATCCAATTCCCCTCACAGAATGGGTTTCTAATATTGTCCTTGTAGATAAGAAGCATGGCACTATTTGGGTCTGTGTTGACTACCGAGACATCAATCGGGCTTGTCCTAAGGAAAAATATCCCACTCCCTTTATAGATCAGATCATCGATGACTGCGCGAGGAGTGAGATCTATTCCCTCATGGACGACTTGTCGGGTTACAATCAAATCAATATTTTACTCGCTGATCAACATAAGACCGCCTTTATTTGTCCGTGGGGCACTTTCGCTTACAAGAAGCTCCTGTTCGGCTTAAAAAACGCTGGAGCCACCTTCCAGCGTGCTATGTCCTATGCTTTTCATGACATATGTCACATTGTCCAGCCGTATCTGGACGATTTGTCGAATCATTCAGCTCGCTGTGAAGACCATTTTGAACACCTCTGCCAGATTTTCGTCCGCTGCAGACATTACAATATTAGGCTTAATCCTCACAAGTGCGTCTTCTGTGTGGATTATGGTCATCTTTTTGGATTCATCGTCTCCAAAGACGAAATTCACCTGGACCCTCTCAAGGTCGAGGCCATCATTAATCTCCCATCCCCATCCTCGTTGCATCAACTTCAGAGTCTTCAGGGGAAAGCAAATTTCTTACATCGCTTTATCCCGAACTATGCAAAAGTGGCCAAGGGGTTTATGTGAATTTTGAAACAAGACATTCCCTTCCATTGGGACGAGATTGCCCAGCAATCCTTCGATAAACTTAAAACGTTTCTCATCAACGCTCCGTTAATATGTCCTCCCGATTATCATCGCGCCTTTATTTGGCCGCTGAGTTTAGCACAATACCCATGGTTCTAGTACAGGATGACGACGATGGAAATGAACATGTGGTTTATTATCTGTCTCAGAATCTTCTCAACACTGAAACACGATATGCTCACGTCGAGAAGTTGGCACTTGCCGTGGTATAGGCCGTTCAGCGGTTCCACCACTACTAAATCGACGAAGTCACTGGTTTTTGCTGATCTTATATGCTCTCTCCCTACAGACTCTGTTCCATCCCAATCTGAGGATCATATCCCGGATGAAACACTCTTTCTAATCAGCACTTCCATGGTACGGTGACATAATTGTATGGTGACATCATCGTGTACCTTCAGACATCCACTTTCTGGTCCGAGTTGATGAAGGACGCTTGACGTTGCGTTTGGCATCAATCTCAACCATATCACATTGTCAGAGATACCTTATATCGTGTCGGAGTTGATTCTGTGCTTCACCGATGTTTGACCTTGGAAGAGGCTGAGAAAATATTGAATGACTGTCACAGTGGTGCCTGTGGCGGTCACATGTCCAAATATGCTATCGGCCATAAAATTCTGCGTGCGGGTTACTTCTGGCCGTCTATATTCAAAGACTGTATTGTTGTAGTTCGAAAATTTCATGCGTGCCATATATTTCAGTGCAAGATGCGTGCACTACCCCTACCTTTACATCTTGTCATTACCATAGGCCCTTTTTCCAAATGGGGCATTGATTTTATGACATGTAACCCTCACTCGGCCAGGGGGCATGCTTATATAATCGTTGCCGTGGACTACTTCACCAAGTGGGCCGAGGCGATGGCTACGTTAGTTGCCAATGGTAAGACAACCGATCAATTCATTTTCAACCATGTAATTACGCGTTTTAGAGTTCCTCAAGCAATTTTCACTGATCATGGCACTCATTTTCGAGACTACGTGATGGTAGAGCTGACATCAAAGTTGGGCTTGCGTCATGACATCTCAATGTCATATTACCCTCAGGTGAATGGCCAGGTTGAGGCCGTGAACAAAGTACTTGTCACAATGATTCAACGAAAAATTGGTATTCACAAATCCAACTGGCATCTCCAATTTTTCTCAGCTCTTTGGGCCTACCAAACGTCAGTAAAGAGCGTGACCAGATTCACACATTTCTAGTTGGTGTATGGTCTGGAAGCGACTCTCCCGGTTGAATGTGAGATCCCTTCACTGAAGTTGGCTGTGGAATTACTGCCTGACACTTTCTCGGAGGAAGAATGTCTCCTGTATCTGGAACGACTGGACGAAACCCGCCACTTGGCTGCTTTGGTTATCGAGGCACAGAAAAGGCGGGTTAAAGCTCATTTTGATCAAACAGTTTCTCCATGTTCTTTCATTGAAGGGGACCTCGTCCTCTTATACGATCAAGCACATGATAAACTTGGAGTGGGAAAATTCCAGCCCATGTGGCATGGGTCCTATATTGTCCAACGAGTATTAAAAAATGGGGCCTATGAGCTAATCGACTATGAAGGTATTCCTTTGGCGCAACCTAGAAATGGGCTGTACCTGAAGAAGTACTATGCTTGAATTATTCTTTTGTGGTGTGTGTACATAAGTGAGTGATTTAATTTTTTGTACAAGTGTGGTGTGGTGTGCTATGTAAGCGTCTTTCTGCTGATTGGGTCTTCCTGATTGTGCAGATGTCTATTACTCCTTTTGTCGGTTTCGTGGATGGTGCCTCCCACAGTACTAGGAATCTATCCTCGGCAGCCTGGGTAATCTACAATCCTGCTCGTGAGTTAGTAAATTTGTAAGGTGTTTGTCTAGGGCCTACTACAAATAATGTCACAGAATATAGTGCCATTTTGGAATTGTTAAACGAGGCTGTTAACCTCGATATTTGTGCATTACTTGTATATCTAGACTCACAGCTTGTAGCGTTACAACTCAATGGTCATTATTCAGTTAGGAACCCATCCATTTTACGACTGTATCTACGTATTCGTTTACTGGAAAGAAATTTTGATTACATTACATATCAGCATATACCCAGGCACATGAATGCTTTAAAAGATGCAATAGCTAACATGGTTTTAGATAGACATTTACGCAACTTATAAAAACATCATCATATATAAAAAGATCCATCCAGAAATATATATATATATATATATATATATGTCGTAATGTTTGTAGTTTGTGTGCATCACATAAAATCCAAAAAATATACATGTCTGTTTTAATAATATTCAGAGACAACATGTCTCTCAAAATGTGCAAATGAAAAGCCTAGATGATTAATCAGCATGGTGCTCATGGTAGCATGTCACTGCCCGCACTAATCACCTCAGTAAACAATGAAGGCGACTAGGCACCCCCATGGTGTGCCTCTGATAAGCCAAAGGGACATCTGCTAGGCGAGCGTAATCTGGGATCCCATGGGCGATTCCCTCCAAGTTCTGAACTAGCTCACTCCCCTCTCCACCCTCGCCTTGAGGGTCATAGGCGAGAGGGGTCCTTCATGCGATCGACGACATCCCGGTGGGCCTCTCTGGGCCAACATATGCATACACATAGGATTGTTTGTTAGAACATGCATGTATACCAAAAAAAAAATCATAAAATCATAAAATAAAAAAGAGTCTTACTCAGCTCTTCATCCCTGTATTCTCCCTCTGGGAGTGGAAGACCTGGGTCTCCCGTGAAGTCAGTACCGGCATAGGGCCAGTCCTCTATGATGATCAACTGTCGCTGAAGCCATATGAAGAACTTGGGCCTCCATGATATTTACTGGCCCCATCCTGCTCTGGGCATCAGTGCTACCCATCGAGCCATCCGTGGCTCTCTTAATGGTGGATCGAAGACTATCGTGCCCTGGCCTTGGAAGATTCGTAGACATTCGAGGATGAACGATACCAAGATAGATCCGTACCCAAACTGTTTCAGTTTGTTTTTCTTACACTTTTTTAGTTTTAGTTTTATATTCATGGTTACGGCAGTAGCCCAATCAAATAGTGTCAGGTTCATGCATTCTAATGATAGGAGGAGCTGTGTTTTAGTAGCCTCATGTGGCGCCTGTGGCTCCGTAGCTCACGTAATGGTATGGAGCACCACCCTGAGTGCTAGATCAGGAACCGTGTGGATGTCAACCTTCCCGCTACCTGATCTTGTTTGTGCCCCGGTGCACACTCTTTCCATCACCATTGAAATTTTTTCACCAGAAGGCCTAGTTCCTGTCAAGATCGAGACTGGACCACTGCGAAAAAATTCAGTTACGAAGTAAACATCGGATACTTCGAGCTCCAACGCTTGGTCTCGAAGCCTAAACTTCTCTTCGTTCTCGTCCCAGATACTGATTAAGTATTGCAGCAATTCAGGTTAGGCCCTGAGACATGGTGTCAAGAAGAACCTTTTTAAGCCGCAATCTCAGAGAGAATTCATGCATTGCTTGTTCCCCATTGCCATTTCATCTTCTTCACTATGTTCCCTTTCTTTCCATTTGATCACCATTGTGGCTCTGTACCTACACCAAAATGGCCACAAACACTTCATTAGATCCCTTGAGCATTCAAAAATCCAGTTGATTGGTTCATTTTTTGTAAAAATTGAGCGGAAATTTAGGTTGCGTGGTTGGTGTGTCTGTTTTACTGACAGTCGTGCCAACTGGCGTGACACCTTTGCAAAAAGAACCCAATTGGCATGGGTCCGTGCCCCATACCCGCGCCAATTGGGCGAGCCCTAAATTTGAAAATATCCCCTCAGGGATCCTAAATCACAGTGGAATGCTATAGAAAATGGATTAAAACATAGCTAAGCGGAGCACCTCTTACCTGGAAAAAACGAGATCTGAAACGATGCACTGGATCGTCCACAATCGTCACCACAAGTTTGCGCAGGAAAAACTCACTGTTGCTCTCCATAAGAGGTAAAATGTAAAAGTAAATATGTTTTTACTTTTTTTTGTCATATTTATAACTTTTTCAAAATCAAATTAGGTTTTGAAGCTTATTTTTCCAATATTTTATTATATTTTGTCAAAAAATGGGTTTTACGCTTGCTTTCTTGTGCAACAACAAGTTTTCACGCAACTAGGACGACGATACGAGTTGTATTTTATACTTTTTCGGACTCGGTAAAAACACGAAAAATTCACTACTGGAGTCATCTTTCAGCTCTTTTCTGACTCTCTAAACATGAAAATATTGCCGAGTCACTTGTCGTTTTGATCTTGTTAAATTGGCTGGGAAACGACATCTACCTAATATATGTTTACCCCTTTTTCGGGCTAGGATAGATTATTTACGAAAAAGGAATACCCTAGCCTATCGCGACTAGGAGGTTTTCTTAGACACATTTTTCTACCTTTTCGGATCTGAGGAACTATCTACGAAAAGGGACTGTTGGAGTTTAATTTTCCACTTTCTTTTCAAACTCTTTAAATATGAAAAGACACCGAGTTCTTCCTTTGTTAGACTTGTTAAAACCTGATGACATCAGACTCCGTCATAATGACGATACTCGAGTTCCTCCTTCCTAGGGCTTGCTAAATGTACTAGGTTGGATTTGTTCGATGGAAAAACTTATATCGCAAGAATATGCTATCCCCTTCAAGTTTGTTTCCAAAAATAATTGGGATACTCGCCAGAAATGGTGTGGAAAAATGAAACCAGTGTCATTGTCGTGTCAGTAGTATGTCGCTCTTGAACATGGCACTTGTATGCATTTGTGTTGGGTTGGGGACATCTCATCTCGCTATTAGCTTGCCTCCATGGGTTTGGGTAATCCTTTTGGACCACTCATCTGCTCTTTGCCTCATCATCATGACCTCAAATCTTTTGATGTCAAACACTACCAAATCCAGTGTCGTGCCACCGATATGTTCAAGAGAAGTTGACCTCTTCAATTTTCAACCCTCCTTTGATTCTCTACTGATCCTGATTCACAAACATTATGTTCCTTTGTTGATGATGTGGGAAACACTATGGCCCAACTTCGATCAAGGTCACTTCTTGTGGACTTCAGCTCATTATCTGGGAAGTTGATCTAGAGACTCCCTTCAGGTACCTTGGAGCCTGCATGCCTCAATGGTAGGTTATTCGCATTTGACGCAAGGTTTTCATCATTGGCCTTTGATCGAATGATTCTGCGAGTGTTTGATGCCAGCTCACTGTCCACATTCCATGGATTGTACCCTAGTACATTGAGGGCCATTGTCATTATTGGTGGTTCCTCTGGTGTATGTTAATGACTTTCATCATTGGCTGGTAATCAGACGATGTTCTTGCATGTTCGACTTCAGCTCACTTATTCACATGCTGGGACTTGTACTCTGTTTGGGTTGAGATGGAGCGCAAGACCCCAGATTTTGTCTGATGGAATACAGGCTATGGATTTTGTGGATTATCATGATTAGTTACATGACTCATTGATTGGATGGCTGCGACCATACCTGAGTCTGCTTGTTGATACTTACTGGATGGCTGTGTCCATGCCTTGGATCCTGATTATTGTTTACTCTATTATGGATGGCTGCGCCCATACCACATATCACGTATTTTAGGTATCAGTTGTATTTGTCTATGCAGGTTTTCTGATGTCAGTGTTTTTATTTGCGAACATTCTCATAAAGCATTTCACCCCTCTCTCTCTCTCGGGCCTCATGCTTTAGGGGGCATTTGTTACACAGTAATTTGTCACCGTCCCTGCAATCCCCCGTCCAACATATTGGAGGGAATTTTTCGTGACCTTTGAGTAGTGAAATAACCTAAAACCACTTTCATGGCATCCCCCTTGACAAGGAAAATCATTCCTCTGAAGAAAGTTTCCCTTGAAAAACCCTAAAAATTGATCTTTTAGCCTTGCCGCGACTAGCCAGTTCAACCCTCACGCAATTGGGGAAAATCCACCATAGAGGGCGTGCCAACTAGTGCTCTGTCCCAGTGTCTCGCTCATGCCAAGCTTAATAAGGATTGTTTTTAAAAAATAAATGGTGGAAGTTTGATTCCAACAAAATCCTGAACGAGTCTCTAAAATGGGTTGGGAGGTTTGGCTCCGGATCTCCATGTATGGGAGGTGGTTTTCCACCTATCATGGAAGCTTCCTTGAGGATAGGGCTAATCCCACAATTGTAGGGATACCAAATCCCCTTCCACCATCTATATAAGCTTTCCTTTTTCCATTATCAAGTTAGTCCTAGTAGCACTAGAGAACAGAAGAGCTGAACTTATAGCAAGGAGACTATCGCCAGACAACCTTTGAGAGCCAAGCTAAAGAGAGAGAGATTTGTCCCATTTTCGACAAGCTTCGTTGAGACGTGCTCCACTGTTGACCTCGCCGAAGGAAGATCCAGCGTCAGAGCTTTGGGTTGAATCTTTCCTTCATTATTTTAATGATAAGCGACTTTGATTATGGTTTCATTCATGTGTCTTTTTCTTTGATGCAATGAATTACATCCTCTCTGACTGATGTATGGTTACAATATTTAGACTCTATGCTGTGTATCATTATGTTTCTTCGCATGTGTGTAAGTGTTCAGACATGTTAAGTGGAAGGATCATGATCTGCCAAAGCGAAGGACGGGAAGCGTCATCCTTTCTCCAATGACCATTGCATAGGACCTGAGGTAGGCAATTCGTTATGTTTTGTCATTTTTGTAACTAGAGACCTGCGTCACTGCGTGACTGCTTGTTGCTAGACCCAATCTGGGCTAGTAGGGATCGCCTCTGTTTGCAGAGGGGATTTACCTCTCCAACACCCCCAGACCGGAGTTGGAAGGCGTATCATTTTTTTTTTAACTTCTGAGGTTTGAACCATGGACCTCATCCTCGCAGACCGCACACAATACCATTGAGCCACGCATATAAGTCTTAACATGGATAGGCGGCGACACATATTTAAAGTTTGAATTAAATATGTGTGGAGGTTTAAAGGGCTAGCCCCCATCCAATGTGACCTCACCATAAGACCAGGGGCGCGACAACTTCAAACCAACAGCCAAACGGTTAGACCGTTGACGTTAACTCCGGATGTGAACGCGGAGTTTGAAACATTATATGCCACAGATTTTTGTTAAAACAATTAATGCTTTCGGTTAAGACAAAGTTATGTCATGTGACTGCCACTTCAAACCTTAAATTCCAGCCTAACTAACCGCCGACATTTTTGGTGCGTTTCACCAAATTTCGGAATTATGCAATTTTTAGTCAGCCTAACTGTAGTTATTCCATTTTTAGTGGGGTTTTCAATTGACATTGGGCATAAATTTGTTTGGATCATAACTTATTCAATATTGAACCAATTTGGATGACATTTTAATCAATTTTGGGTATTCTAAGCATTCTGGAGTGTTTGGGATAGGTTGCAGAGTGATCATAGGTGTTTTTCAGCCATTTTTACTTCAGGGAAGCTTGGAGAGCCACCAGGGCCATGAGGGAAATGGAGCTACATTGGGCTATACTTCATTGTTTGAGGTGAAATAAAAGCCATTCTTAGCTTATTTTTGTCTTCTAAATTCAAGTTCATAGTTGGTTCTGCCTGTTTACGCATATTTATCAATGTATAACCAATTTTAGAAACTTAATAGAGCAAGGACATGCCCATTGGGAGCCTTGGACCCTGCGATGTAGCCTAGGAGAGGTGAGCTGCCTCATCATGTTGCTGTGTTATCTTATGGTGAAGTTTTGCTGCTGTGTATTTATGATTTAAGATGTTAAACAATAATTTTCATTAACATTACCTCACACATAAACTCAGAAACAATTACCAAAAACACTTTGTTTAAATTGCAAGACATGATGAACACTTTGCACACTTAATTTAATGGAAATGGATACCTTTCACATCATTAAAAATACTTCCATTTTCAGATCACTTAAGAAGGTTTAGAGATAATTGCATATGTGTGCCTAATATTAATTTTTTTTAAGGATATTGTGAGAATATTGGGTAGATTATGAAGATTTGGTGGGTTATTTCCAAAACATACTTTCATGTAGCACTCTTTTATAAAGTGTAAACTCGACCATATTTTCTCCCAAAGGTTGGTTTTTGTCTCTTAGGCTTGAATCATTACCCCTAGGATCTAAATACATTATTTAGGAATAATAAAAACCACTTAGGACATTCATTTTCTCAAATTATATTATGTCTTTTTATTTGAATTCATGTTCTTATGATTTCAATTACAAATTGTTGTTATTTCCTAGGATTAATTCCTTTTCAAAGAAACACTTCCATTTCTCAAAATTCGTTTAGGCTTTGATTTCATAACATTCACTCCAATAAATTAGATTAAAAAAATGACACACTGTATGCTGCAAACATAGTACCGATACCTCTTAAGTTTGTACGAACCCCAAGTTGATATTAAAGTTGGTAGCCTCGGTAATTGCAACATTCTTGTTGCAATATTGAGGTCATCAATTTTTGGTGTCGTTTATGGGGATGTATCAATGTATGCATTTTTTTATTCCCTAGTTGATTCATTTATTTTCTTTCTGCAAAAAACAAAAAAATTGCATTAGGCATATTTCATTTCAAAAGAGAAAATTGCATTGCATTAGCATTATTATTCAAAAAAATACTTAAAAATACTTCTCCAACACCAACACCCCCCCACCCCCCCAATTTGATCACGTGGTGTAGTAATAACCACATCACCATCCACTTTTTCTGGTAGAAGAAGAATAGATGACAGAGAAGGTAGAAGAAATGGATGGAGATGATGACAACGAATAAGATATTCTTTGATTTCCCATTCAAGATACTGAAGTCAGTGTGCATATGAAGAGAATCCCTCCATATTTCCTTCCAACTTCCATGGTATGAGTTCAGAGAATCCATAAACCTTTCTCTTTGAATTTGAAATACTTTGTAGATCTTATGGCTACTTATCACACACTCAAAAATTGAGATTGTTGACTGCAACATTGAAGGATAGAGCTCTTAAATTTTTCATGAGTCTAGGTACTAATTCAATAAGATCATGGAATGATATTCAAAAGATATTTCTCGAAAAATATAAATATCATGATCTTAAAGAAGAAATATTTAGAATGAATAAAAAACAAGATGAGAGCCTTGAATATTTAATAGAGAGTTCTATGTATAATGTTAAGAGGGAAAAATTACATCATTTAGGATTGGAGACACTAAAAGGCCTCTTACTTAGAAAAATTAGGGATGAGGGGATTGATCACCTTGGTCTCATGAGTAAAGTATATGTATACCAATTATCATTTGAATAAATTTGTGAAACATGTAGGCATATCAAAAGGAAGGGAAAGAGTAAGTAAATCAACATCAACATTGGCAAGTCAAGATGAACTTGGTAATTTGATTCAGAAATTTAAAACAAATATTATTAGCAATCTAAGTGAACAAGTAGAGATGTTAAGAATACAAAATGAGAAAAAATAAGATGTTTATATTTGTGTTATCCATGAAAAATCCTATGCTACTAAATATTTTCCAACATTACCAAGGTTGAAGGAATTGTACCAAGAGGACAACGGAGCAAGTCAATCACCAAATAAGATATGTTATGTAGCTCCAAGAATATCATGGGAGCCTAGTAAACCTGATATGATGCAAGGAACTACTTCACAATTTAAAGCTTATTCAAATCCATCTCAAATTAATTGGGACACACTCTTTCCTTGGCAACCTTGGCCATCTCAACCCCAAAACCAATATTGGAAACAAGGATGGAAAGAACCTTATGGGATAAATCCACAATATCCTCAATATCCTCTATTCCCAACTCCATGATATCCCTACCATCCATCTCTACCACAACCACAACCTCAACCACATCCATCTCACAGATCCACTCCCACTCAACTACCTGTACCACCATTTCAAAACCCACACAATGAAGTAAACCCACTTACAATGTTGAGGTACAATACTACCAAACATATCCTCTTGATCTAAATGGTATTAATCTTAGCTCATGAAGAGTATTGAAAAAAAGATACTTTCTTGATGTCATTGAAGGACAACATCCATAAGAAGAAGATTAAAATTAGAAGACCAAATAATCATGGGCTACACTCGAAGAAGAGTAGACATCAGAATAAAATATTGAGAAAGTTCCCTCATGTTTACCATCATGTCCTCCAAGTGTTCAGGAGGATAATCAGAAAAAAGAGGAAGATTTTAATTTCATGGTAGAAGAAGACATGAAGAATGATCCCGATGAGCAAGCAAACAAAGGGCATTAAAGATATATTCAAATATGGTTCTAGACAATCATTAAGTTGCAACAACACACTCTTATTCAACAATACTTGATACAATATCAGTAAAATAAATTCATCTCTCATATTTAGGTACATGTAAAAACATGTATTTCAAGTGTACCTATGATTTTATCTGTCGTCTTGATGTGCACATGGCTCCATTGAAAATATTCCTATACTTGAAAGAGTTTTTTTTTTCAAGTAGAGTAGGATAGGAAAAAAAATTAAAAATGGAAGAAGAGAAAAGAAAAAGAAAAAAATCTCAGGTGAAAACCTATTTTGAGGTGACTAAGATTGGCTCATTGATTGAAAACCTTCATGAGGCAGTCAATGGGTTGGAAAAAAAGATAAAACAACAGAAAAATAAAATATCCTAGGTGAAAACCTCCTTTTAAGCACCTAGGCAGACCTACTAGTTGAAAACCTCATTGAGGCCGCTATTAGGCCTAAAGAAAAAAGAAAAAATAGTACAAAAATGAAAATAAAAAATGTATTTTCTCCATGTATCTCTCTCTAATGAATTCAGGTGCTCTCCAACCTTTGCAAGCAACAAAAATACAAGTAGGCACAAAAAGAAAAAGTTGGTCAAAACCCTAGTCAAAGGAAGTCAAACTTGGACTTCCTCCTCCTTTTCTCATATGCTCCAAAAGGACCAAGGTCATGCAAATCCATCACTTTTATCCATTTCCAACTTCCACCCATAATTTACAATCTTTTCTCATTCATTTTCTTTGTTGCCCTAAAATTCTACAGGAAACCTTGTTTTTGCTACAGGAAACTCCTATTTTTTAGCAGAAAATTATTTTATTTATCTAAAAAAACATGCATCTATTTGCCGATTTATTTCAAGGGGAGATGCATATATATGATGGTAACATGGTCAAGCAATTTCAGCAATTTATGGTGCATAGTTTCCGATAAATATACCTCCATCACCTACATCCATTTTTAACTTTTCTCGAGATTCGTGCATCCAATGGTCGAGAGATTTTATGGGGAGGTGCATAAGGATGATAGTAATATGATAAAAAAATGTTAGGTAAATATGATCTACCATTTGCGAGATATGCGTAAATCAAGTCTTCTAGAAGGGGGTTGTCCTAAGCAGCCTGCACAGTCACATCAAAACTCAACATCAATTATTTTTTCACCCACAGAGTAGAAGATCCAGCCACCTTGAGCATCGTGAAGCCATTTATGAAATTGAGAATAGAAAACCCTCCTTAGGAAGTAATTCATCCACTCCACCATCAAAATATTGAACATTGGGATAAGAATTCACAAACAAAAATTTTTATCACTCAAAAAAATCATCATGCTATGAAGACTTGTACAAAAACAAAATCATGAACTACAACACTCACAACATGAACATCTCAGCAATAATATTTTATTTAGGGATGTGAAGCAGCGACAAAAAAAAAAAAAAACCCTAGAAGACCTCCATATTCAAGGTTATCAGCAATAAGACCTCAAACATATTATCACATGCAACTTTAGGATCACGAGTAGCAGCTTCATAATCACCAAAGGAGGCTTCAATATTCATATCAAAATCCTCAATATCACCTGCAAAAAAACATCAAGGGTAAGGCTCTGGTATGCAATCATCTAAACCTTTCTTCGAATCTATTCTAGCTTAAGAAAACATTAAAATTGTGATAAGGAATTTTTTTTATAGCCAAAATCAGTAGTAGAGCAGCCTTGGCCTTATCTAGCAATTAGCTTCACTTTTCCACCAAGACACACACACACATGTGGGAGAGGGACAATACAAAAGTAAAGAGGACTTCAGAAAGTGGGTAGTAAGCAGTTAGTTGTGATGGCAGAAAAGGAGTGCCAAGGGGTAGTTGAGGGAAAACTCAGTTAATAGAAAAAAAAAATTGAGTTTATTTTGCATGCAATGAAAAAAGATAAAAAAGATTGAAAAAAAGAGGGAAAAAAAAGAAAAAAAAAGAAAAAAAATGAAAAAATAAAAAATAAAATAGAAAAGAGAAAAAAAAGAAAAGAAAAAAGAAAAAAGAAAAAAGAAAAAAGAAAAAAGAAAAAAGAAAAAAGAAAAAAGAAAAAAGAAAAAAGAAAAAAGAAAAAAGAAAAAAGAAAAAAGAAAAAAGAAAAAAGAAAAAAGAAAAAAGAAAAAAGAAAAAAGAAAAGGTGGACCCACCACCTCTTCACATGCAAAATAGAGTTGCTACAGGCGAAATAGGGGTGATACAGGCACACAATTTGTTACAGGAAAGACATGCGAAATAGGGGTGCTACAAGCACAAAAGTTGCTACAGGAAGTTAACCAGGACAAATTTTGTTGATCAAAGGTGGTTTTCCTCCTCTCTTCTCTCTCTCCTCTGCTTACACACTCCATGGACAACTCCAGCATGCACCCATTCACTCATTTCACCTTTAAAGTAGGCAAAAAACTCCATTTTTACTCCTGAGTGTAATTGCTACAGGAAAGTCCTAGCAACTACAAGATTCCTGTAGCACTACAGGATTCCTATAGCACTACAGGAAATCCTGTAAATACTTGCAAGAAACTTATTTACAAGGAAAGTAGCTCTCTCAAAGGTTTCTAAACTTCTAAAATAACATGATAATTTATTTTTTTCCTATCCCTACCACTCCTAACCCTCACTTCACTCCATGCACAAGGATTCACTCCCTAAACCCTATGTTGCACCACTAGCAGATAGACCACCTATACCTTGACATAGGACCTATCCCCTTACCTCTCCATCACTCCAATCATTCCATCACTCCATCCATAACCTCCATAAACCATTTCCCTTCATCTCTAAGCAATCTGGGGCCCTAAGAAACACATAGAAGACTACTATACGAAGTTGAAAAGTTTCCTACAGTAATTTTGTATATAACACAACAAGGTAAAAATATGAGGATAAGTTGATGAAGATGGCTTCAAAGAACCACCAACAGAATCTAGGAGGATGAAAAAACTAGCAAGGGCACCTCAGGACCTCCATGCAACATCTGCAAGAAAAAAAAAACAAATAAAAAGGTTAAGTAGCTCACTCATTAACAAGATTCAGAAAATACATAAAAAAAACACAAGAAGAGAAATATAGCCATGGATATCACCAAACTGTAGCTCCTTGCACCAGATAATGTCTGCAACTCCTCACAACAAGTACAAACAAGACCTTGACTTTACACACCATTACAGTTTAAGAATCACTTGAGAGAAAGAAGCAACTTTAACCTACATTATAAGTTTAATGGGAGACTGAGATAGGGGAAGAAATGAAAATAGAAGAGTAGCAAGAATATTAGTAGGAGGAGTAGCACATGGACCAATAAACAGATAATGAAATAGGCTGCATACATTAATAACCACAAGGTAAGGGGGATGAATAGGTTGCTCAGAGGATGAGCAACTGTTTCAGTAGGGGGGTTTGATGGGCCTCTAAATTAGACATAAATTAAGGTACATATAAAATTTATTAGGAACATAAAAGATATATTAAATCTCTCCTTCTATGCTTAATAATTTTTTTTTAAGCTTTAATATGTTATTAGGAATTTTTAGAGATAAATGCATATTTGTGCCTAATATTATTTATTTTTGAATGATATTGTGAGACTATTGGGCAGATTATGAAGATTTGGAGAAGGAGATAATTTAGGGACTTTATCCCTAATACTTAAGGATCAATATTGGAGAATAAATGAAAAAAATATCATGAATTAATTGAGAAATTCTAGAGAGCTTCTGGACCTCCGATGATTGAGAAAATCTAGGAATGTGTTCCATGTCATTTACTGCAAACTCCTAGTGTTGGGAACTAGATCCTCTATTTTAGGGATTTTGGAGGGGAAATATTCCTCCTTTCAAGGGTAATGCTTCTTCATCATTTTTTATAAGTACCAATTCAAATTTTCCTCTAGGGGCATGTATTGTTTAGTCTTATTGTGGAGAAAACTTGTTTTCTGGTAGCTTCACTTTTTTTTCATGCAGGGATGTACTTGGATTGATTCAATAATGAATATTGGTTCCATTTTTAACTTCTAAGGCTTGGTTTCTTCCATAGGACTATGAGTCCTCCTTGGGGTTTTCCATCCCAAGAGCCTCAAATCCCTCTTGCACAATTTATTTATGTTCCTTTCTCTTCTTAGTCACATGCATCACTCATTTCTATTTTACATATTTTTGTATTTAGTATTGTTTCTTTTATTGCTGTAGGATTGAGTTAAATTATTGAAGTGAGTTATTTTTCAGGTTTTTTACAGGTTCAAGAGCATTATTCATCCTTAGAATAACGTTGTAAGTTCATCTTAATTATCGAGCTACTTGGATTTGGTTACTAGTTCACGAATATAAGATTTCTGGAAATTCCTTGTAGCGAAATAGTAGTAAATTTATGATATTTTTTATAAGCTGTTAATTAGATCCATTTGACTTGATTCCACTTGTATTAGGTCATAATAATGTTAAATTTAATAAAAAAATTCACCCCATTTCATTTTCACTTGATTAGATTAGGAATTTGATAGATTAACTAGCTCACTAGTTCTTGAATTTCTAGATTTTAGAGTAGTAATTTTTTGTTATTTTTTAGCAAATGTGAAAAGGGGTATTTTGGAGTGATTCCACTTGGAATGGAGACCTAAGACATAATAATTAATAAAAAAATTTGTTCCATCCCATTTTAATTTTATTTAAGTAGTCATTCAGTGAGTTATTTCCAAAACAAACTTTCATGTAGCAAAAACCGAGTTTCCTGTAGGACTCTTGTAGCATGTGTAAACTCAAGTAGATTTGCTCCCAAAGGTTGGTTTTTGTCTCTTAGGCTTTAATAATGAGCCCTAGGATATAAATACATGATTGAGGAAGAATAAACATGACTTAGGGCATTCATTTTCGCAAATTAGATTAGGTATTTTTATTTGAATTCATGCTCTTAGGATATCAATTACAAATTGTTGTTCTTTCCTAGGATTAATTCCTTTTCAAAGCAACACTTCCATTTCTGAAATTATTTTAGGATTTGATTTAATAAAATTCACTTCATTACATCAGATCAAAAAAATAAGGACACATTGTATGCTACACACATAGTGTCGATACCTCTTAATTTTGTACGAACCCTCGGTTGATAATTGAAGTTGGTAGCCTCGGTAATTTTTGAATTATTGCTACAATATTGAGGCTCATCAACATGTCCCTACCATATATGAAGCTTTAGAGAATGAAATAAACCATGTTAGTACTAGGTATAAATTGTAGCTATGAGCTCCATCATACATGATGAGCCTCCCACATTTGAAGCAGTTGTGAAAGAACAAGTCTAGAAGGACGCCATGGCCGAAAAATATGAATCCATTATGAAGAATGTAAAATCCCCAGGTTAAAATTTCATGTAATAAAGGATAATAAAGAAAAAATAAGACCATGGTCATGGGATAAGTATTCCAATCTAAATGTTAGTCAAAAAATCCTAGTGGGTGTCACTTTAGTTTATTATGGTTAAGGAAATTATAAAAGGAATTGGAAAATGAAAAGAGGCATTAATTGAAATTTTATTTATGAAATAAAGGAAAATAGGAGAAAATGGAGATGAAGGGTCACAAATTTTCATGAGAGGGAAATTGAGGAAAATAGAGGCCTCAAAAATAAAAAGGCTTATGAGGATCAGTTCACAACTTTTTCCAGTTTAGTTTTGGGATCTCTTCTATTCTCTCATACTCTTGCACACATAGAGAATTATTGGAGCACTATAGGATTATATAAAGGAAAGTAGAGGAAGGACAAGGAAAGCAAAGGAAAATAATTTTTTTTTTGGATCAAGTAGCCTCAATAGGTGGATTTTATAGTTAACAGGTTGCATGTGTGATTTCCTAGTTTAAGTGTGAATGCATGGTACATGCATTTGTTCATTTGCTTCATTTGATATCATTGGAATGGTTTTTTTTTTCCTGGTTTGACAGTGGTTTCATCCTTTCGTTACCATTTACGGGATAGCCATGGTGTGATGGGATTCTTTTCTTGGTTGATATTTTGATTACCGAAAGGTTTTGGAATCGAGTGAAGTGGTTTGAAGAAAATTCCTAAGGGATGGGGGTGGAGGTGGTTTAATCTCTCGGAATCCCTCTACAGGTGGGCGGAGACAAGAAAATTCCTCAAGACAATAGTGAAGAAAATTTGAGGCATCCAATATTGTTTTGGATTTCTGATCTCTTGATCTGTTTTGGTGAGATTGTGGTAGCCTTAGGGTGGAGGTGGTTTAATATTTGGGAATACCTAGTTTTTTATGTCTTAATATCCCACATTCATGCTTGGAATATGGCATAGGGGTGATCGAATAAAACAAATATTTTGTTTAGCCCAATCTATAGTCAAGTGGTACGTGGAACTCCCTCACTTGGTTGGATTTTGAATCATTTAATAAGATTTATTTTATTATTGTATTATATGAGAACTTGTGCTTGTTATTATGGTGATTTGATGGTTGTTCTACCATGGTTAATAATCTGGTTGTATGTTGGTTATGAGTATGTATTTTTAATGTTATCTAGCTATGTTTTGTTCAGGATTTAATAAAAATTTTATATTTAATGATTGCATGGGCTAACAAGTGTTATTTTAGCTTTAATGAGAGGGAATTAGACCTTCTTGGTAATTCTTAGATAAGTTTCAGACTCTTATGATTAGATATGCATTCATGACCTATAGCTTACATGTTCACCATATGTTTGAAAAAATGACTGTCATGGTTAGGCCTGGCTAGATCAAGTGCTTGCTAAATTTTTGTATGAATAACGTTGTAATTATGTCATTTATCACTCTGAGAAGCTACAGGAAGTTCTGAGTGGTGGTATGGAGGTTGGTCTAGAAAAGTGTCTTAGATGTCAGAAACATACCTTTTGAACCAGGAATTTTGGGTTATAACTGTAGGGAAGGAACCATGTGCATGTGATTGGAGGGTCATAACCGCACACTTGCAGGCTTGTGTATGCATTTGTGGGCCCAAGTCAGTGAAAAAGCAATACAACTTAGGATTTGGTCATATGGGGTGGTTCCTTGGCTCCTGAGTGTCCTGTAAGCCTTGAGGAATGTCTGTAAGTTTTTAGTTATCGACCCCACTTCCATAACTAAAGTTTGGATGTCAGGCCATGTCGAAGTAGTAGTTTGCTTCACATTTACATGGAGGGCTTGTAAAAGTGGGTACATGTGGTGAGGGGGCGTGTCATAGGGTGGTATCAAAGGAGGTTTCATTCTCTTTGGGTATCAGATTATGGCTCAAATACTTGGACTAGATAGGCTAGATGCATGTTTTTATGCATGCATTGTCATGGTTATGGTTTTCCTGCATGAGGTCAGTGTATGCAGTTAGCGTTATCATGCATGATGTTAACATATTGGTATGATCATGTATACATATATGTATCATGCTAATCTAGATTAATTTTGCAGATGATATAGCCTCCCCTGAACTTCAATGAGGTATGATGATTATGTTCATATTTGGGTATTTGACATGGTATGTTTGCGGGAAGAAGAGGATTAGAGATGACTAGAAAGATGTTGTATTACGTTTCATAAGACTCACCTTATCAATTATATAAGAATCCAAGAGATGAGTACTCTCCTGACATATCAGATACCATGAGAAGTATACAGGTAGAAATTAGAAGTTGCAAGGAAACTAATGATAAAATTATTTAGTCATAGGAAAGACTTGTCAGGGCTCAGGAAAATCAAGCAGAGGTCAATGTAGTGATCCTTTAGAGCTTGTTATATTAGCAGATATAGGGAGATTCATGGATTAGTTATGGACATGAGGAAAGGACAAATGGGAGATATGGTAGTAGGTCTCATGGAGGGAAAAAGTTAGATAGGGATGCCATAATCAAAGATGGTAGGTCCTTGTATACACTTGAAAAGAGAGGAAGTGGTTATGGGTTCTATTATAGTTTCAGTTCAGACAGGTATCATGGTCATCATTTTTATCATCCTTGTAGGATGAGTAAGAGGGGATATTTGTCGGATGAGTTTAAGAAATCCAAGCCTCCTAAATTTGATGGAGAGTTGAAGAAATTGGAAGAGGCAAAGGCATGGTTGCTTGGGATGAAGAATTTCTTTGTGTTGCATGATTACACAGAGAACATGAAGGCCAGGATAACCAGTTACAGTCTCAAGGGAAAGGCATACATATAGTGGTAAGATGTGAAGCATTTCAGAGGCATAAGGTCAGATGAGTTGAGTTGGCACGAGTTTAAAAGACTCTTCTAAAATAAGTACTTATCATAGAGATACTATGACAGTAAGGCTAAGGAGTTCTACGAGTTGAAGATAGGATATATGACAAAAAAGAAGTACACGACTAATTTATTGGAGTTTTTGAGGTATGTTCCTTACCTCAAAGATGAGAAGATGAAATTTTAGAGATTTATCAGCGGAATTCCATTAGAAATCAAGGATAAGATTGAGTATGATGAACCTCAGTCATTGGAGGAATTCATTGGGAAGTTGAAGCGTTGTTATGAGAAATCGAAGCATAATTACAAGCCTAAGATATGTTGGAAAGAGAATGATAATGCTAAAGGAAAGTGGCCACCAAAGGGAGAAATAACTTAAGATACAAGAGAGAAGGAAAATTCTTACGAGAAGTTTAATGCGGTAGAGAAGGGACATGGACCTCATCCTGGAGAACAACATAATAAGGGTAGTGACAGAGAACCATTGCAGTGTTGGATATGTGGCAAGGATCATCACAAGTATGATTTTCTATTGAATCAGTGTGGCATATGTCAAATTTAAAGTGTTCAGAAGGCGCAAAAAGTTGAGCATGTGGGCCAGATCATTCCTCGGATCTATGCATAATTTGATAACAAGAAGGAAGTTCAAGGAATTAATTATTGATATGGAAGGTAATATTTGTTATCAAGTTGTTTCCATTTTTATTTATCCTGGATCTATTTATGGTTGTGTTAATCCTTACCTGGTGGATAAGTGTGGTTTGAAAAAAGAAGTGCATGCAAAGTCTTGGTTGGTGCAGTTGGTATAGGTACTAAGAAAATAGTTCATCATTAGGTGAGATATTGTGCATTTGAGCTTAATGGTATGTCTAAATCAGTGCATCTAAATTTTCTTCTATTGGGATAATACAACATGCTTCTCGATATGAATTAGTTGTACCTTCATAGGACTAAGCTTGATTTTTATGAGAAGGATATCGAGTTATTGGATGATGATGGAGAGAACATAATATTGCAAGGAAATAAGAAGCCTACATCAATGAGAATGGTTACAGATATACATGCTAAGTGTTGTTGAAACAAAGAATGTATCTTATTTCCAGTGATAAAGGGAAGAATGTTGAGGATGTTGAAGTTTTTAACAGGTATCTGTAAATGCAGAAGTGTCCTCAGACACATAACTTTATTTATCATGGAAAAATATCACATTACAAATTTCAAGAGTTTACACACGTAAACTCTCATTCACACACTACACTCACATTACACAATGAAATTAGGAAACAATCCTATTTATAAGCTCTATGTTCTAACTTAATCTAGTTATGGATCACTTGGAAAATAAACAAGTGTCCATTTACAATAAATGAGTTTCTAACCACTCTACTAACTTTACTCCTAACTTAGAGCCTAGAGAACGACTCTTTTCTAGAGTCCTAATTTTTATTAACAAATTTCTATTTCTAAATATCTCTAATATTTATTAAATATTCTAATTTAATAAATATATTTATCCTAACTTTACATTATTCAATTTATGTATTTTTGGATTTATAATTGCCTTTATGAAATAGGCTAACATTCCCCCCTTCAAGGATAAATCCAAAAAAAGAACGAGGAACCATCTTCCAAGTTCTCAAGTTGATGCTGAAAAAATATTCAATCTCAAGAGACCATGAATCAGATGTATGTCTGATTAATCTCTGAATGTTGCTTGACAACTCCATCATGTGCCAAGTTACAAAAGGATCCATCTGTCCTTTGCATGAAATCATCATCAAATTTTTTTTCAAAGCCCACTGGATGATGATGTCAAAAACAACTCACTGTTGCTTTTGTTATGCTGAAAACTGTGTTGTCGACTGCCCACTGGAAAATTTGTTGATTCCCACTGGATGATTTTGCTGGTTGTGTTGAGACTTTCAGTCTGACAACCACTGTCAATCTCATTGAAATTTCCCCCCCTTTGTCAGCTGAAAGGAGAGACACTTCTCTGTAAAATATTCCTGAACTCCCCCCCTTCAGGTGTAGGAGTTTTACACTGTTGTACTCCCCCATTCAACTGCATGAGAGTACCATAATATTTTCAGTGTTGGCTGCAATATGTGTGATTGGATGCGGTTGTAGAACTGAAGCAATATTTTAACTGTGGATGACCATTCCCAAGAGTCGATCCATTCATAATGTATCTTCAATCTGGCTGATTTGTGTTGATTGTGACATTTTTCTGAGGAATGATTGCACTTGCCACAATGGAAACAGGGATGGAGATCAAAACACTGATCTTCCATATGACCGGTTCTCTGACAATGAGAACATTTCGGTTTGACTTCAAATTCAGGTTGTGTGGAATTCTCTTTTTCGGAAACTTTGGGTTGCATGCACTGCTGGTTGTATGCAACTGTCTCTGAATGTGCTGAGGGGATCTGTTCAAGAAATCCCGCACTGACGAACCGAATGGGCTTGGAATAATCGGGAATATTTAAGTTGGCATCATCTTGGACATATCCTAAGCCTCGTCGATTCTTGTTATTTTGAAGTTCTTCCCAGGGCTTGATGATGGGCTTGGAAGAAATTGGATCTGAAACAACTTTGACACTTGAAGCTGTCTGAATGAATGACTTATCATCTGGATGGTGCAAAGAATTGAAAGTATCACTCTTTTCTTGCAATTCAATCCTTTGAAGTTGTGACTCGAGCTGAAGAAACTCAATAGTTTAATGTGTTTGTTGTAGATGCCGTGAAATATCAGCAAGAGTGCCTTTGCTGACGTGCACCATGTCTTCATCGCTTGAGATGATCAAACTGTGAAGAATGTTTAACAACTAAATATGTTGTGCCATGTGAACTTGCGCACTTGAAATCAGGCTCTATTGTTGTAGATGTCGTACTTTGAACTGTTTCACTTGAATGACAGGCTCTCTTGAATGTGGCTTGAATAGCACGCTCGCTTGATTTTTTGCTGATTGCACTTGCTAGAGTTGTAAAATTGTCTTGCTGAAACTTTGGAATTCACGCTCGCTTGATGAAGATTGCATGTGCTTGAACGCTTCACTTGAATTACTTGATGATTTTATGCTCACTTCAATGAATAACCACGCTCACTTGATGTAAATTTTTTTCTTGTTTGAAAAAACTCATGTACTCAATTGATTTTGTGTAAAGGAAGGGTGTCGAACACTGTCAACAATGCACCCAAAAAAGCTTACAATGATTCACTTTAAAATAATGAATTCACTTGTCTTCTTAAAAATTCATTAACAATGAATTTTTAATGATTAACATAACATAATGAATTTGATTACAAGTTCTGAAAAGAATGTATAACAACACTGATGTAGACTTTTGAGTGTGCAAGTACATGAACGTGATGAAGTGAATTGGCTTGTTGATTTAAAATGCTGATGTAGACAATCTTCAATTTGTGCAGATGCATGTGTTGATCTTGCAGCTATTTCATTATGTGTTGTGCTTGCTGATATTGAATTTCATGTATGTGATGAAATTATTGATGTGTCACAACTAGACACAGATAAAAAACAACAACATGAAGCCATAAAAAACATGCACCATCCAACACACATAGTGTACCTTAGATCCCCTTATTCAATTTCGGGCGGATCTAGGACACATCAACACCAAAAAAATGATATATTTATTAATCACTGAGTACATCTGAAGCAATGATAATGCCAAGATGACAACCCTTTGAAACAATTTGTCTTCAAAATCCGAATGGATAGTGACACGTTCTCTCTCAAAGTAAAACAATACTTTGAATTACAATAAAAGCTTTCCCTTATCACTCCAAATTTACAAAGTATGCACCTTATTTCTCCACAAAATATTCTTCAAATTTACAAAATGTAATGCACCTTATCACTCCAAATACAAAAAATTTATAAAATCACTTTACAAAAAAAAGTGAATCAATTTTTCTATTAACTTCACTTATCACTCCAAAGAAAAATCACCTCAAAATAGGACACTTATCTCTCCAAAATGCATTACAAAAATCACTTCTCCAAATTCAACAATTGTGCTTGACTCATGGCAAGGCACATACATAAAACTACTTACTTATCACTCCAATTAATTATATGCTATGATCCCATTCACTTTTCAATATTCTTCAATTCTCCAAGTGCTAATTTTCAAATGCCTTTGGAAAGATGTTTGCCGTGAATGTTCATACCATAATACCAAAAATACATACCAATCAAGGTCGCGCAATGAATTTTCTTACCATACTATGAAAATTACCAATCAAGGTCATGCAGTGAATGTTCTCACCAACTTACTATACTACGAAAATTACCAATCAAGGCCGCATCGCCGAGCGGACATGTGGGAGTAGCTCCGCTGGCTCCAATTTGTTTAAAAAAACTGATTGCAACACTATTTCCTGCATTAAAACATAGCTACAATTGAAACGCTGTTCTGTTTTGCTGGTTGCAAACGTTGGTCGTCACTGCACCTTTCAAACGTTGGTTTGAATTAAACGCAGCTTCCTTCAACCAAACACTGTGAAACGCTGGCTGCAAATGCTGGAAGTAGAATTGATGCCAGCTTGTTTTCAATAAAACCGTGTATCAATGGAAGCAGAATCGTGTATCAAATCGATTGAAGTAGAATCGTGTGTCAAATTCTATTGAAGCTAAAAAGGAAGCTCGAGGATTGGGAGCATCATGCCAACGACAGCGAAAGTTCCGTGAAGCTATAAAATATCATTTCATGGTATTATCAATTTCGGAGAAGGCGAAAGAGCACACAGGAGATACGAAAGCTTATGGTTTCTTTAGATACAGATCTTGACTTCGCCCCAGGTATTTCTCAGGTTGGACAAATTAGGAAACTGTCCACAGTTCAAATCTCAGGATAGGAGGACTTGTCAAATATTGCTGGAAGCCAAGACGCTATAGAGAACAAAAGTGAAAGGGTGGATAATTGTTTGGATAGGGAACATGGTCGGAACTTTGTTGCACCTACATATATTAAAGACGACCACTCAGAATTTGAAGCGCCAGAATGTGTTTCTTTGTCAGATGCTAATGCTGCTGATCTTGAAAATGTACAGAGACGTGTAAAAGAAGATAGGAGTAATGGCACTCGAGCTCATAAAAAACACACTGCGATGAGAGAATTCGACAACCACATGCAGGTAAATAATTCCACACTTCATTCAATGGAAAAGGAAGGTGATTTAGGAAACTTCAAGAAAAATGCCAAGGCAATGAGGGCCCCGGATGAGGCAGCAGATTAGGCTCGACAGCAGTCAGTCTCATTGGAGTCTGAGAGAATTAAAATTGATAGCCGGAATTCCGAAGCAAACAAAGTTGAGGTGATCAGACATCAGAATTTTGATATTGGAAATATTGAAAGTTCTGGTGTCAAAATATGCCCAGTTTGTAAAAAATTCACTTCAGCTTATAATCAAACAACAGTCATTCATAGATTTTGAACAAAGTGTTACTTTTAGGTACGCTACCAAATGTTGAATATACAATTTACTGGACATGCTCACACCATTCAGCGATCAATACTAACTGTAAATCGAGGTTTACACTTACAGGCTTTCATATGAAACACGCCATTTGTAATTCAACTTTTATATAATGAAAAAAATCAATGTGACACAACGTTTTTGCTCCTGCGTACATTCCAGATCCACGCAACTTAGGAATCGAAGACTTTCATACATTATTTAATCGCAGATTCTGGCTATTTTCTCCACTGCTTCAACGCAAATCTGTACTTGCTGAACATTATACACCTTACAATGGACGCAGACTTCGACTTTATTAATCACTGCTTCAGCTCCACTCAATGCCACATCTGCTACTGCATAACCAGTCTCTACCATGCTCAGACCTTCACAAGTTCTCCACAGGCCCAAAAATCATAGTAACGCTTCGATACCACATGTAAATGTAGAAGTGTCCTCAGACACATAACTTTATTGATCATGGAAAAATATTACATTACAAATTGCAGGAGTTTACACACGTAAAATATCATTCACACACTACACTCACATTACACAATGAAATTAGGAAACAATCCTATTTATAAGCTCTATGTTCTAACTTAATCTAGTTATGGATCATTTGGAGAATAAACAAGTGTCCATTTACAATAAATGAGTTTTAACCACTCTACTAACTTTACTCCTAACTTAGAGCCTAGAGAATGACTCTTTTCTAGAGTCCTAATTTTTATTTACAAATTTCTATTTTTAAATATCTCTAATATTTATTAAATATTCTAATTTAATAAATATATTTATCCTAACTTTACATTATTCAATTTATGTATTTTTGGATTTATAATTGCCTTTATGAAATAGGCTAACAGTATCCAGATTTACAGTATTTTTAGGATGTATTTATAGCAGATATTTCAGAGTTGCCTTTGGCATAGGGAAGTGGATTCATCTATTGAGTTGGTACTAGGATCAACACCAACATCAAAGGAACCTTACAGGATGGGCACTCTAGAGTTAGTGGAATTGAAGCTATAGTTTAAGGAAATGCTTGACAAGGGATACATTAGGCCAAGTGTGTCACCTTGGGGTGCACCAATATTGTTTTTGAATTAGAAGGACGATACTCTTAGGTTATGCATTTATTATAAGTAGTTGAAAAAAGTGACAATCAAGAATGGATATCCATTACCGAGGATTGATGACTTGTTTGATCACCTAAAGGGAGTAGCAATGTTATCGAAGATTGATTTGAGATCATGATATCATCAGGTAAAAATCAAAGAAGAGGACATTTACAAGAATGATTTCTAGACTAGGTATGGGAATTATGAGTTTTTTGTGGTCCCTTTTGGTTTGACTAATGATCCAACTACTTTAATGTGTTTGATGAATATTGTGTTGCATCCTGTAATATCCCAAAATAGGGAATTTCTACAACAATAAGAATACCCTAAGGTATTCCAAAGTTGGAGATAAGTAAGAAATAAGCTTATATAGTGTATTAAAACACATAGCCATCAGATAACAATCACAACAACAAACTATGTCTTCATACAATGTCTCTAAGTGGGTAAAAGCAGTAATATTGGCCCAAAAAATGTTATTTTCTGAAGATGGAGTTATAACAGTGGAAAATAATGGTTGTGTCACTTAGTATATGTAATATAGGACTTGCATGAAAAATATTTTTAGACAAAAATTCCTTTAGCCTTGTTAAACAGGCCTCCCATGCTCAAAACAACTTAAAATTGATGAAACCACAAGATTAAAACACACATAAATTGCTACATAAAGATACTGCACAGTTTAATGGAGATAAAACTAAAAAAATAGAGAGGAAAATAAAATCTTCTATTATATTACTCAATGAGGCGTAAAAACAGAGATCTAGTCTCTTTTATACAGATCCAAGAAGACCCAGCAAAGGTTTCTTGACAGAAAATATATACAAGAAATATTTGCTGCAGATCTGTGGCTAAATCACATTGTATAACTGAAGCTCTACATAATAATGGCTGAAAATGCAAAGAAATGGCTGTAGAATATTCTTCTATTTTTCCCAAAAAAGGCTGATCCTCCTCTTGGGAAACTAGCTCATAAAAGTGGGGTTTTAGCCCCTCCCACTGCAAACCTTAAGAAATAACGCAGTTCTTGAAGGGACTGTGTTATGGCTGAAGGAAATTTCTTGGCCAACACCTGATAGTGGAAAAATTCAGCTCAGATAGCTCCTCTTAGATCTCTTGAAAAAAATCTCTAAGAAAGAGTAGGGAATCCCCACATGTGAAACCCCTAGCACTAAACAGCGCATGCAACTATGCTAAACAACCAAAAGTGAAATGAGTCTAAACAAACACATACAAAATATAATCTTTAGTACCCATATTATTTCCATCTCCTCCATTATATACTTGATGAGCTTCCTCACCAAGGGTCCCACCCCTTTAGCAGGTTGCTTCCATGCAAAGGCTCTCCACCATAATCATGCTGTCTTCATTAGTGAGGATCATCCCTCTACAACACAGTTTGATTTAATCAAGCTTGACTTGATCAATCTTGATGGGATCATCCTTGACTGAATATTCATGCCTTGTCTCCTTCCACACTCAAAGTGTCTTCATTTGACTAGCTAGATTGATCTTCATTCACATTGAGCTGTCTTTATTTAGGATCCACTCTTTGGGGATAAATTCTGTTGACTTGGTAAAACTTGACCTTGTCCACATAGTTTAGACCTTTTTCACACATGTGGATGCTTGATCTAGTTATTTCATGATCCCTTTTCACACTGTGAGGGATTTTTATTTCTACTTAAGAAACTAATGAGCCTCCTTGCTCATTTATTTATTAAACTTAAATTTAAAGTCAAAGTTAATATTCCTATTAGCTGTAAGATAATTTAGGAATATTATAGTCTCCCCCTCCCAAATGTTGCTTGTCCTCAAGCAATCGCAAGGGTGCTGCAAAATCTCCCCTCCTCCTCTTGTGGCCTCCTCATTCAATAGTCTCCACCATTGCTTGAGATCTTCTGCAATAATTATGTCTCCTAATGGCTCCTCCCAAGTGTGAAAGTTGGCCTTTTCAAGATATAAGTGATGGTCATCATGGGGAATTTTACCATTAATGAAGGTCTTCCACCCCCATGCTATCATCCAAATGAAATGAATTACCTTCCAGCATGGTAATTCATAGTAAAGATCCTCCCAATTGTCCATGAGAGGCATGTCCCAAGTGCTCCATTCAAGCATGTGGTCCACATCATGAAGAAACAAGTGATGTACTATAGTGGCCATATATTTTCCCATGCTCCCATTAGAACACATAGTGCAAAAAATGTGGGAATCTCCTTTCCCCAAGGACTCATTCCACCAATGTGTCTCTCCTCCAACCATGTCCCCCAAAGTAAGAACATTTCCAACATATGGGATCATGATTAGAATCATGATAGCTTTCATATATAATAAAGGAGAAGGAGAATGATTTCTCATGTGCAACCAGCGTAGTTTTACCCTTAACTACCATAGAGTGGAAGATGTAATGTTCCACAATCGGGAATGCTCATGAATCATGCAGTAAAAACACATTTCCAGCAACATATGAAATAAAATAGTGAAATGGACTCTTGGATCCTATATATTAGTCAATATACAAACTAAATCCAAGAATAAAGCTGAAACAAATCAAACTCGGTGGGCTAAACAAACCTCCCACACCAGTGTAGCTAAAAATGATGGAAAACCCCAAAACTGCATTTTACTGGAGTTGCTGCATCAAAGCACTGTGCAGTCTAAGAGAGGTTTTACACATAAAATCATAGGAGAAAAATATATATACTCATGTATTGATAAATAATTCTAAAGAATAGAGATCTAATCTCCTTATACAAAATACAAAGAAATCGACAAGGGTTTCTTGTCAAACACTCTGCATATAAGATGGAAAATCCAGTAATTTACTGAATAACCAATGCAACACTAAATTACACAAGTGTAGAAGGCTAAAATATGTCTGATATGCTGTATATCCCTCAAGGGTTTCCTCCCATGAAAGGATGAACCTCTCAATCACAAGGAAACTTAGCAATGGAGTCACCAAACCATGCAATGAACATTGCCTCCAAAATAATGCACTCCCTAGCAGAAACAACGCTGGGAGGGTATGGGAAATGTGTGGCATGATACCACAGATCTGAAATAAGTCCTGGAGCTCTCCAAATATATCTCTCAAGTGAAGGAAAGCTTCCTCCAATGAGAAACTAGCTCAGAGACTGGGATTCCAATCCCTTCCACTGCTACACCCAAAAACACTGTACAATCTCCAGAAAAGCTGTACTGATGAATATGGATGAAGCTTGGCCTAAAAACATAATTTGGAATGATGAATACAAAATCTCCCAATGAGTCTTCTCAAAGGAAAGAGGTGGGATTCCCGCTCGGGAACACCTAGTGCTAAACAACACTGCAACTTTGCTAAGCATCAAAGCAGCAAGAAGTCTTGGCAGACAAGAATGATAAAATAAGACATGATTAGTAATGTTGCCATCCTCTTCCTTATATAGAACATGAGTTTTCTTGCCCTTGGCCCCACTCAATTAGGTAATCTCCATCCAAATATGCATCTCCCTCCAAATTGCGTTATTCTTCCTAGGATTCCTCCTCTACTAAAACTGTGCTGTTGACTTAGTCAAAGCAACTTGATCTTAACCCTGTTCACACATGGAGGTGTTTTATTGAGCTAGAAAGAGTGCCCCCTTTCACATTTGGAGTATTTTATTCCTCCTTAGGAGACTTATGGGCTTTTCTTCCCATTTATTCACCGGCTATAGCTGCTGCTAACTCTAATGTTCCATTTACCTTGGAGGCTAAAATTTTGGAACATTACAGTCCTCTGTTGTGGAGGTAAATCCCCTTTGCAGATAGAGGCGATCCCACTAGCCCTAGATTGGGTCTAGCAACAATAGAATCACATAATGAAGTTGGTTCCTAGTTACAATAAAGGCAAAGATCGCGATAAGTAGCCTACCTAAAATCCCACGTTGCTGTTGTCGAGGAAGAAGCGGTGCTCCTCATCCCTAGCTTGACAGATCACGATTCTTCCGTTCACCACATCTGGACACCTGTACACATGCAGAGAAACGATGACATACAACGTAATACTTAAAGCATGTAACTATATATCAGTCAGAGAAGATATAATTCATTGCATTACATAAAAGAGTAGACACATGAATGGAACCAAAATCAGAGTCGCTTATATTATAGATGAAAAAAAGGGAGATTAAAAATAAATTCTCTGACACTATGATCTTACTTTGGCAGGGCTTGCAGCGGAGCGCATCTCAACAAAGCCTATCGGTAATCTAGATAAAGCTCTCTCTCTTACGGGGTTCTCCTTGGCTCTGCTCTCAATAGTCGCTCAGCTATAGTTTTCTTCCCACTAGTTCAGCTAGCTAGAAAATAGAGAGGGCAGGCTTTTATAGAGGGAGGAAGGGAAGTTGGGATCCCTATAATCATGGGATAGAGCCATATCTCTTAGGAAGGTTCCATGAGAGGTGGAAAACCACTTCCTAAACAAGGAGATCTAGAGCCAAACAACCCAACTTCTTTCTAATGATTCATTTTGAAGTTGTTAGAGTCAAAATTTTTCCATTTAATTTTAAAAAACATTCCTTAATAGGCTTGGTACGAGTGAAACACAGGGATAGAGCGCCAGCTGGCATGTCCTCTAGTGTGAATTTTCCCCATTGGCGTGAGGAATGAACTAGCTACCCACGCCAATGCCAAAACATGGATTTTTAGGGTTTTCTAGAGGAAATGTTCTTCAGGAGAATTCTTGCCCTTATGCAGAAGGATGCTATCAAGGTTTTTTCAGGACATTTTATTGTTCACAGGTCACGGGAATATTCCTCCAATGTACGGGATGAGGGATTGTGGGGACAGTGACAAAATGCTGTGTAACAGATTCCCCCTAAAGCATGAGGTCTGAGAGGGATTGAGGGGTGAAATGCTTTATGAGAACGCACCCAACTGAAAACACTACCGTCGGAAAACCTACGAATATAATTGATATCTCTGATACATGATATGCGGTATGGGCGCAACCATCCATAATAGAGTGTACCAAAACTGGGATCCCACGTATGGACACAACCATCCAGTAAATAAGGATCAACAAATAGACTCAGGTATGGTCGCAACCATCCAATCGAATGAGTCATGTAATAAATCATACTAATCCACAAAGAACTCGTAGCCTGGATATTTATCAGACAAAATCCAGGGTCTTGCACTCCATCTCGACCCAAACAAAGTACAAGTTCGAGCATGCGAATATGTGAGCTGTCGAACATGCACGAACATCGTCTGATTACCAGCTAATAATGAAAGCCGTTAACAGAAGTGAGAGAAACCACCAATAATGACGATGGCTCTCAACGTACTATAGGTACAATCCATGAAATGTGAACAATGAGCTAGCGTCGAACACCCGCAGAATCATCTGATCGAAGGCCAATAATGAAAACCTTGCGTCGAATGCAAAGAACCTACCATTGAGGCATGCAGGATCTAAGGCACCTGAAGGGAGTCTCTAGATCAACTTCCTGGATAATGAGCTGAAGTCGACAGGAAGTGACCTTGATCGAAGGTGGGCCATAATGTTTCCCACATCATCGACACGAGACAGAGGAACATGATGTTTGTGAATCAGGACTAACAGAGAATCAGAGGGAGGTTGAAAACTGTAGAGGCCAACTTCTCTTGAACATATCAACGGCATGACATTGGATTTGGAAGTATTTGACATTAAGGGATCTGAGGTCATGGTGACATGGCAAAGAGAAGATGAGCAACAAAAAGATATTACCCAAACCCATGAAGGCAAGCAGATAACGAGATGAGATGTACCCAACCCGACACGAATGCAGACAAGTTCCATGTTCAAGAGTGACATACTGTCGACATGACTATAATAATGGTTCCATTTTCCCCCACCATTTCTGGCGAGTACCCCAATTATTTTTGCACAAGCTTGAAGAGGATACCATATGCTTGTCATATAAGTTTTTCCTTCGGACAAATCCAACCTAGTAAATTTTATGAGTCCTAGGAAGGAGGAACTCGGTTAACATCATGGTGACAAAGTCCGATGTCATCAGAGTTTAACAAGTCTGACAAAGGAAGAAATCAGTGCCTTTTCATGTTTAGTGAGTTTGAAAAGACAACGGAAAAGAAAACTCCAACAAGTCCCTTTTCGTGAATAGTCCCTCAGATCTGAAAAGGTAGAAAACAATATCCGAAAGAACCTCTTAGCTACGATAGGCTAAGGTATTCCTTTTTTCGTAAATAATCCATCCCAGCCCGAAAAAGGGATAAACGTATACTGGGTAGATGTTGTTTCACAACCATTTAATGAGTTCAAAATGACAAGAATATCGACAATCTTTTCAAGTTTAGAGAGTTAGAAAAGAGCTAAAAGGTGACTCTTCCTGGAGCAACGAGTGGTATAAAGGGTAGCAACTGGTTCCGGTAATATTGGAACTGCTCATAACAGGTAAAGGTCAAGAGGCTAGCTAACAAGACCACTCATCGCAGTGGTTCCTCAGGAACAGGTAAAACGATCAAGTGAAGGTGTATGATTGGCCGAGTAGATGGGGACGATGGAATGAGAGAACCAAGGCTCATCTGGAAAAAAGAGCCGATAAAATAGCAATCACAAGAGGTAAAATAAGAATGGTTTCATTTTTACACAAGATTGAAATCATGAAACTCTGCTTGAGGTTGGTTTCATTTTTACACAAGCTTGAAACAAAGATAAACTATGCTTGAAACCAGTTTCATTTTTACACAAGCTTGAAACGGAAACAAACCATGCTTGAAAAATAAGCATGCCCCCAACATGGTGACTCAATTCGAGGTACATGCCCCCCAAGCTTCAGTCCATATGAAAGGCAGATGGAGTGAAGTTTCAAATTACGAGATCAAGAGAAAGACCCGATTAGGATTTTACGAGATCTTATCAAAGACTTGAATTGAACAGGAACGTGTTTCATTGCTTTAACAAGGTTGACACATTAAAATAGCTATCCTCGTAAGCTAATTCATTTTTTAACGAGGTTGACATAGTAAAAGAACTATCCTCATGACACCTTGTTTCGTTTTTTAAGGAGCTTGACACAAGAAAAACGAACTCTGCTCCGCGACCTTTCATCATTATGAATAAGAAGTCATGGCTTCCAAGAGTTCCGCACTGTATGGGAGAAAAAAATCTTGGAAATCAGGACCCAATGCCCCCGACACACGATGCACAACGACGCTATCACTGAATACGAGAACGGGACAGGTAGCCACATAATTAACCTGCGGCAGAGAAGATACAACTGGCGGATAAAGACTCGGAAAGGATGATGGTGGACCAGATGTCACATCAGGACCAAAGAATGAAAGCTGATCAATGGTCATGATCTGACCTTTGTGTGGGAAACCGATCACACGAAAAAGGGAAGAGACAAGTGCACCCATGACATAAGTATAGTCGCGCCCCAAGAGTAAATTGAAATCCAAGGGGCCTGGAACTACCATCACGTCTATATAGATATTTTTCCCTCCCAAAGTAATGGGAAACTTTGGAAGGATCCCTAACGGTTGACTGGTTCCTCTGTTAAAAGCCAACAGATTCTGCGTAACAGGCATAAGCGGTGGAGAACAAAAAGCCTGCCAAGTAGTGGAAGATAGAATACTAACAGACCCACCTTCATCTATAATGGTGTTGGGTACGAACATATCAAAGGTCTGTACTGTTATCTCAAGAGGCACATAAGACGGAAGGCGGTATCCTGCAAATCGACTCCAATCAAAGGAAGCGACCAAACTACTTGGAGGGGGTACCATCGGACTGCGATGGTTTTCCCCTGGTGTTACCAGAGCAAGAGGAGCACTCTCCTGGACTTCCATCACGGGATTAGGAGGAGAAACTTCTTGAACTACAAGGATGGAATAATATTTCTCCAAGTCTGAATAATCTGAAGAAACAAGAAGAAAGTGAGAGGGATGAGATCCAATCTCAACGGAAAAGACCTGATGAACCACAGGCGGGGTCAGATCAACCAATTCCATGACTAATGATTGGTCAGGAATGGATTCGTGATTTTGAATTTCAAAGGGAGTGGGATCGAGCAAGGATGATTCTTGACCAATCGTTGAATCAACTAGCGGAGGACTCGAAGAAATATTCTGGTAACCAGTAGGAAGGCAGGGTACAGAAACAGTAGAGTTTTCCAACAGTCTCTTGGCTTCATCCATGTACGAACAAAGGTGAATGGGATGATGCCATTCACACAACTTACAGGGATTGGTAATCTTACCCTGTTTCTTACGAGTCTTATTAGCACTAGTCGAGGATGTGTTACCAACATGACTTCCAGAAGTCAAAGGCAACGGTGGATGACCATCGGACCATACTTCAAGTACCTTGGGAATTCCAGGGCAATCTCGAAGAATATGGTTTCCCTGGCACAACATGCAAGGGAAATTAAATTTTCGCGGAGGGTTGGAAGTTTCATCGAGAGAAGGTGTTTTAGAAGCAACAGCTGCAGAATTAGCCTCTCGCTTATCTGGCTTCTTCTTCGTAGTCTTATTCTTCTTCTTCTTAGCCACCTGGGTACTAGAATCCACACTTTCACCAGGTGAAGTAGAGGGGGAGGAAGAAGAAATAGGTGAAGAAGTGGAGAGGGCCACCTTAGAACCAACATGATGTTGTTCAGGTGGAGGGGATGGTTGTAGAGTGGATGAAACACTTGAGACCACAGAGGTCGAGAATAACCAAACAAGCAACCCAACAGTTAACCCAGGAAGGGACAATGTTGCCATATAAGGAGCACCAACATTCCCAAAAGTAGGAAAAGGACCAGGATTCCCTTCAGAGGGGACTCCTTGATTAGAAAACCTCAGAAAATTTTCCATTGGAAATGAACTTGAAATAAAACACTAAGGACAAAAATTCTAACCAGGAATATTTCGTGGGCGATTAATTTTTAAGACACTAAAAACAGACTTTGCTGTTTCATATTTTAAGAGTTGAGAAACAAGAAAAAGGTGACTATATTTCTTTCAGGTTGGACACGAGCTTGAAAGGACAAGAGATCGATGATATTTTCAGTTAAAAGAGTCAGTAAATATCAAAGTGACTACTCTGGTAATCTAGGTAAATGGGTGTACCAGATATCTGTGAACTGCCATATACACCTTTGTAAAAATGAAAGAGAAATCAACCAAGGATTTAACGTACGTGTAGGTAATCTCCTTGAATGCTATGTATGGTGTATCATGGGTAAAAGGCGGTAGACTCGGCTTCCTATGGATAAAGGATTTGCAGCCTAATGGGGTCTCCCTTTATATACACGACGGTATGGGGAGCACAAGTCCATACTAGTGCTGTCTATAGCCAGATGGCGAGTGATAGCTGCTAGGCTTAAATAAGCTGGAACACGTCTCTACCTTAGACTACTAGATGTTCCATTAAGTTGGAGAACAAAAATCCAACAGATTCTATGTAACAGGCATAAGCGGTGGAGAAAAAAAAGCCTGCCAAGTAGTGGAAGACAGAATACTAACAGACCCACCTTCATCTATAATGGTGTTGGGTACGACCAGATCAAAGGTCTGTACTGTTATCTCAAAAGGCACATAAGACGGAAGGCGATATCATGCAAATCGACTCCAATCGAAGGAAGTGACCAAACTACTTGGAGGGGGTACCATCGGACTGCGATGGTTTTCCCCTGGTGTTACCAGAGCAAGAGGAGCACTCTCCTGGACTTCCATCACGAGAGTAGGAGGAGAAAATTATTGAACTACAGGGATGGAATAATATTTATCCAAGTCTGAATAATCTGAAGAAACAAGAAGAAAGTGAGAGGGATGAGATCCACTCTCAATGGAAAAGACCTGATGAACCACAGGCGGGGTCAGATCAACCAATTCCATGACTAATGGTTGGTTAGGAATGGAGTCGTGATTTTGAATTTCCGGGGGAGTGGGATTGAGCAAGGATGATTCTTGACCAATCGTTGAATCAAATAGCGGAGGACTCGAAGAAAGCTTCTGGTAACCAGTAGGAAGGCAGGGTACAGAAATAGTAGAGTTTTCCAACACTCTCTTGGCTTCATCCATGTATGAACAAAGGTGAATGGGATGATTCCCTTCACACAAATTACAGGGATTGGTAATATTACCCTATTTCTTACGAGTCTTATTATCACTAGTCAAGGATGTGTTACCAACATGACTTCCAAAAGTCAAAGGCAATGGTGGACGACCGTCGGACCATACTTCAAGTACCTTGGGAATGCCAGGGAAATCTCAAAGAAGATGGTTTCCTTGGCACAACATGCAAGGGAACTTAAATTTTCGTGGAGGGTTGGAATTTTCATCGAGAGAAGGTGTTTTAGAAGCAATAATTGCAGAATTAGCCTCTCGCTTATCTGGCTTCTTCTTCTTAGTCTTATTCTTCTTCTTCTTAGCCACCTGGGTACTAGAATCCACACTTTCACTAGGCGAAGTAGAGGGGGAGGAAGAAGAAACAGGTGAAGAAGTGGAGAGGGCCACCTTAGAACCAACATGATGTTGTTCAGGTGGAGGGGATGGTTGTAGAGTGGACGAAACACTTGAGACCATAGAGGTCGAGAATAACCAAACAAGCAACCCAACAGTTAACCCAGGAAGGGACAATGTTGCCATATAAGGAGCACCAACATTCCCAAAAGCAGGAAAAGGACCAAGATTCCCTTAAGAGGGGACTCCTTGATTAGAAAACCTCGGAAAATTTGCCATTGGAAATGAACTTGAAATAAAACACTAAGGACAAAAATTCTAACCAGGAATATTTCGTGGGCGATTAATTTTTAAGACACTAAAACCAGCCTCTGCTGTTTCATATTTTAAGAGTCAAGAAACAAGAAAAAGGTGACTATATTTCTTTCAGGTTGGACACGAGCTTGAAAGGACAAGAGATCGATGATATTTTCAGTTAAAAGAGTCATTAAATATCAAAGTGACTACTCTGGTAATCTAGGTAAATGGGTGTACGAGATATCCGTGAACTGCCATATACACCTTCGTAAAAATGAAAGATAAATCAACCAAGGATTTAACGTACGTGCAGGTAATCTCCTCAAATGCTATGTACGGTGTATCATGGGTAAAAGGCGGCAGAATCGGCTTCCTATGGATAAAGGATTTGCAACCTAATGGGGTCTCCCTTTATTTACGCGACGGTACGGGGAGCACAAGTCCATACTAGTGCTGTCTGTAGCCAGATGGCGAGTGATAGCTGCTAGGCTTTAAGAATCTGAAACACGTCTCTACCTTAGACTACTAGATGTTCCATTAAGTTTTAATGCCGTCTTAGGTTTATTCAGTAAATTTTAAAATTGATCTTCAATTTACGTTTCAATTTCAAGTCCCTATCGAATGTTGGATCTCATAAAACCTCTAGATGCAGACTACATGTCACAAAATATAATTTTTTTCAATGAAGAGCTATCTACGAGAGAGTTGAGAGCTTTCTAATGATAGAAAAATGAACACACAATAACGTCCACTATTGTTTTCAATGCAAGCTAATGAAACTAGAAAATTTTTCTCTAGGATTATACAACACTAGTAATGCGAAAGAGTTTTCGATTTTCACTATGCCAACCAAAACACAAAAGATTTTTTTTGTGTATTTTTCAATGTAGTAGAGAAATTACACTAAATGAATGAAAAACGAATGAGAACATCAATTTTAGAATGATAAAGAGAGAGCTGAAAACAAATCAAGTCCACTCAATTCAAACAAGTGCAATCAAGACTCAAACTGATGACAAAATTCCTCAAAGCAGAGAAGAATCTCGAAAGAGACCCAAACAAGCCGTGTGATCTAGGCTTGGAGCAACACAAAGTAAAATTGAACGAAAGAGAGAAAAATCACTCAATAAATGCAATGAATCAATTGGATCTAGCAATATGAATGAAAAGAAGCAAAAACAAAGTTGACCAGGAAAACAGAGACCCGAAACTCCCACGGGAGGCTCAGCAGGCTGAAGCACCTAGAAGCCTTAGGGCTCAAATGAAAAACTGATTGAAAAGGGCGAAAAATCTGAGGACAAGTGCTAAAAATAGTCAAGAATGACTTCAAAGCACTCAATCAATCAGAAAATGAACCAGGACCAAAAGTCAAGCTCAAAGAGCCCAAAAACAGGCAAACTCTAAAACCAAGCAAGGTTGGCGAGCCTGTTTGGCCATAATCTGCGCCAAAAAGGGGATGGCGGAGGTGAATAACAAGCAAGAAGTTTCAGTTGGCACGAATGTCAAGGAAAAAACCACACCAATCAGGTTTACCCTATAAAAATGATTAAAATGAACTAATAGAGGCTTGATCTGGTCTTCTAGGGGCTAAACAGGGGTTTAACACTAAGGAAGGTGAACCAGAAAAATAGACTAATCAAACTAAAAGCCAAAGAAAAAACCAATGGAGGAAGGAATAACTCCCATTGATCCCCAGCGGAGTCACGAAATTTTTGTGGAGGTAAATCCCCTCTGCGGACATAGGTGATCCCAATAGCCCTAGATTGGGTCTAGCAACAATCGAATCACGCAATGACGTTGGTTCCTAGTTACAAGAAAGGAAAAGATCGCGATAAGTAGCCTACCTCAAATCCCACACTGCTTTTGTTGAGGAATAAGTGGTGCTCCTCATCCCTAGCTTGACAGATCACAATCCTTTCGTTTGCCACGTCCGGACACCTGTACACATGTAGAGAAACGACAACATACAACGTAGTACTTAAAGCATGTAACTATATATCAGTCAGAGAAGATATAATTCGTTGCATTACATAAAATAGTAGACACACGAATGGAACCAAAATCATAGTTTCTTATATTATAGATGACAAAAAGGGAGATTACAACAAAATGCTCTAACGCTATGATCTTCCTTCGGTGGGGCTTGCAGCGGAGTGCGTCTCAAAAAAGTCTGTCAGGAATTTGGACAAAGCTCTCTCTCTTACGGGGTTCTCCTTGGCTCTGCTCTCAATAGTCTCTCAGCTATAGTTTTCTTCCCATCAGTTCATATAGCTAGAAAATAGAGAGGGCAGGCTTTTATAGAGGGAGGAAGGGAAGTTGGGATCCCTATAATCATGGGATAGAGCCCTATCTCTTAGGAAGGTTCCATGAGAGGTGGAAAATTGTTGATCAGTGGTTGTCATTGATGTCAACCCAAGCAGCACCAGGGGCTAACCCAATATTGCATGGGAATTTTGACCTACCAAATTAATATATTCTGGGTCAATAATGCTTTTGATTGTTTCTACTTTTTGAGATGTTTCCGTTGATATATGGCACGCCATGTAATTCTCCACGGTTTGAGAGATATTCATGTTTGAAGTTTGTACCCCCAGTTAGTGGGCTAAAACCCCATGGGGTTGGGGCATGGGTCATTGAAAAGTCATAATTAATATTTTTTAAGCTCCTAAAATCCTTCCCACATTCACTTGTTGAAGCCCCTCTCAACTTAAGCATTTATATAAATTTTGATCCTCATTTCCTCCTTATGCAAGGGATTCGACTATCTAAAACATGTCATCATGGAATTTTCGCTCTAAATTTTTTTCTACAAAGGTTCAAAAGCTGAAATATTTATGAGGTGAAGCCAAAATCCTGAGGAATCTGCAGTAAAAATTTCAGATCAAGTTGCGCAATATTTCTGGAGATATGATCTGTGGAAGTTCATGTTTTTGCAGTCTCCTGAAATTCATCTCAAGGAAGTGACCTTGGTAAATTCATCATAACTCTCTCTATGAGTATCGGATTGGAATTTCTTAAAAAGTGGTATATAGTGCACAGTCTTTAATTTTCTCTCTATCAATATCAAATCCAAATGAAGAAACAGTGACACGTGGCACGCCATACAATTGCGCTCTACTGAAACAGTCCATAATTATGGCATTGTGAGAGATTGGGTATAACTCTCTCTTGAAGAATCCAAATTGGGTCAGACCTATGGCATTGAAAAGATGACTCAAAGGACTACTAGAGGACCAAAAATCAGATATTGAGGATCTAAAATAACAGAGATACACTAGATTAAATATCGAACTCCTAGAAGGCAAGACAAAGCTAGATCATGTGTTGTCAAGGGTTGCAAAGGACCATAATTTCTATGGCAGAAAAGCAAAGAAAGGTGCAGCAGAGGATAGCATGACAAGAGAAGAAACCAAGGTGCATAACAGCAGCAAGAAGTTCATCATATGAAGTTTTCAAGTGGGCAGCACTGCATACAATCATTGTAAAGGTATCATTGTAAATACATTATTGTACAAATTGTACTAGTGTCTATTTGCCAAGGGTTGAAGAGGCAGTGTTGGGAGTTATAAGATCATCATTAGGTGGTTGTGTCAAAGTTGGGGTTATGGTCTAGTATATCTTTTCTTCTACATCATTCTATATCATTGTAAAGCGGACCATTTTCCCTGGTACGGGAGTCCATTCTTCTTTTATTCTTCTATAGGGTGGTAGGGTGGTGCTAGGGTGAGTTGTAGCTCATTGGGTGTTGGGGCATCCATTCAGTTGACTACTAAAGAATCTTGGTCGTTGGAGCATCCATCCAGTGGGAGCTGGAGAAGAATGATTTTCTAGATTCTAGGAAGTTGGAGCTTTATTTTCAATTGGAGTTGAATATTAAAGAATTATTAGAAAAGCATTAGGTGGTTTTTGTCCTGGAGTGGGTTTCCACCTTAAAAACTATGCGCATTTGTGTTCCTCTTGTTTGCTGCTATCATTGTACAAACACTGATAATAATTGAAGATTAACTAATCCTCTAATTGTAAGAAATACTGATTCACCTCCCCTCTCAGTATTTCCAACAATTGGTATTAGAACTTGGTTCCTTCAATAGTAGTTTAACAACTGGAAGGAAGTCATGGAGCATACCAAGAATGGTGTACCTCTATTCAATGAAAATAATTATGCACTTTGGAAAGGAAGAATGGAGGTCTATCTCTTGGCGCAAGGTTACAAAGTATGGGACACTATTCAAAATGGATTTACATCAACCGCAGATAAACAAGGTAATAAAAACTTGGTAAATGATGCAAAAGCAAAGAATATTATTATTAGTGGACTTATTGAATATGCTTATCATAAGGTGTTGGGTTGTAAAACCGCCAAAAATGTATGGGACAAGCTTGAGAATATATATGCAGGTGACTCAAATGTCAAAGAAGCAAAGCTTCAAATCTATAGAGCAAAATTTGAGCAACTCAGAATGAAAGAAGATTGCAACATTGATACATACTTTCAATACGTTGATGAAATAACCAATACTCTGGAAGGATTGGGAGAGCCATTTGATGAGAAGACTATTATATGGAAGATTTTTAGAACGTTACCAAGGAGATTCAAACCAAATGTATCGGTCTTAGAATACAGTGCAAATCTGGACAAACTCAACAAAGAGGAATTACATGGAGTTCTCATAGCATATGAAATGAGACTTGATGAAGAAGAGGGTAATTCACATCTAGAAACTGCGTTTGTTGCATCTAAGAAAACCAATAAGGATAAACAACCTTCAATTGAAAAGACATGGACCTGCAAGTGTGAAGAAAAGGGAGATGATGAAGACGGTGTTTCAGAAGAAGAATATGCTTACTTCACGAGAAAACTACAAATTGGTAAGGGAAAATTCAAAGGTAAACTTCCATTGATATGTTTCAGCTGTAATGAGGTTGGGAATTTTGAAGCAAAATGTCCGAACAAAAGTAATGGCAACTCAAAAGGAAAGAAAGGCTTTAAGAAATTCAACAAGCAAGGATCCAAAAGGAACTTTCTCTCTAAAGAAGATAGCTCATCATCCGATGAAGACAATGATAGTGAAGAAGACGCTAATGAGAGAGTATTTTTTATGGCCAAGCACAATAAACCCAAGCACAATAAACAAGAGGTATCAAACAACAAAGAAGAAGGATGGACCATAGAAGAATTTTATGAGGAAGCAATCAAGCTTATAAAAGATCTCAAGGCAGAGAAGATCCGTTCCAAAACTCTTGAAGAACAAGTTCAAGGTCTCAAAATTGAAGTTGAAGAACACAAATGCATTGAAGAGTCACTTCAAAATAAGTTGGAAGAAAGAAACCAAGAAAGGAAAGAATTAGAAGCCGAAGTAGTCTCGCTGCGTGAGGAAGTGAAGAAAGGAAAAACTATCCAAAACTATGCCAACAACTCAAGGGCATTGGAAGAACTCATCAACAATCAACGATCTTACAATGAAAAAACTAGCATCGGTTAAAAAGAAGAAGAAACAGGACCTTCTACAACTAAATACAATGAACCTATGAGATCTGACATGCATGTAGACTTCATTGGACAAGATTCGCAAGAACAACCTTGGAAGACAATTTCTAGACGAAAATTTCCATCTAGGTACCAACATATTTTTTATGGCTACTGTTATTCATGTGGAAAATTTGGTCATAAAGCTGTAGAATGTCACACGTACCCTAGGAACGAATACAATTCTAGGAGATCTATCAAATATGAACCTTCCAGGGCTCAATGAAACATCAATAGATTTGAACATCTAAGAAATAATATTGAATGTTACAAATATCGAAACTTTGGACGCATAGCCAAAGACTGCAGACTTGAAAATCCTCCAAAATAATCTTCGAAGCCACAGAACGAATGAACATGGAAGAAGAAGAAGAATGATAATTGTGATCTCGCTTTCAAGGCTCAAAAGAACAAAGATGTGTGGTATGTTGATAGCGGTTGCTCAACGCATATGACTGGAGATAGAAATAAATTTGTATCTCTGAAAGAGAAAAAGGACGAAACTGTGTCCTTTGGAAATGATGGATCTTCAAATGTTATAGAATCAAGTACTGTCACTCTCGGAAGCAAATATGCTCTAGCCAAGAATGTTCTATTGGTTGAAAACATGAATCACAATTTGCTCAGTGTTGGGCAAATGTGTGATCAAGGACACACAATACTATTCAACTCCACGAAATGTGAAATCAGGAAAGGCGTGTAGGGTGAAATTGTGGCTACAACAAGTTGAGCTCCAAATGACATATATGTTCTAGATGAAGCAACCAAAGCATGTCTAATAGCTAAAGAGGATGATACAATAATTGGTTGCAATGATGATCGACTAAGTAAGAAGTTTTCTACAAAGGTGCAAAGTGATTTCGAGATGTCTTTACTTGGTGAGCTGACATACTTCTTAGGGCTTCAAATATCTCAACAAGAGAAAGGAATATTTATATGTCAAGCCAAGTACATCAAGGAAATTCTCAAGAAATTTAAAATGGAAGATTGCGAACCCATCCTTACTCCAATGGTAACAGGTTGCAAATTGAGCATAGATGACTCATCTAAGGATGTGGATCAAAGGTTGTACAGATCTATGATTAGTAGTCTTCTATATGTAACAACCTCCTGACCAGATGTTATGCAAGCAGTTGGACAAGTAGAAAGATTCCAAGCAGCACCAAAATAATCAAATATTAAATATTCACCAGCATTGGAATATCTTCGCCAGAAGCTTGGGATTATCCCAAGTTCTCATTATATTTTCCTTTTTCAAAATATAAAGGGGGAGTGGAAGTAGATTACAGGTCTGCAGGATGGTTGTATGTCAGGGGGAGTGGAAGTGTGTACAGGTCTGCAGGATGGTTTTGTTTCAGGGGGAGTTACCCTTTGCCATTGATGTCAAAGGGGGAGAGAATATTTTAGGAAGAGGTGTCATGATCGCAGGGGGAGTACTTGTGTTGCCATCAATGCCAAAGGGGGAGATTGTTGATCAGCGGTTGTCATTGATGGCAACCCAAGCAGCACCAGGGGCTAATCCAATATTGCATGGGAATTTTTACCTACCAAATTAATATATTTTGGGTCAATAATGATTTTTATGGTTTCTACTTGTCAATATGTTTCCTTTGATATATGGCACACCATGTAATTCTCCACGGTTTGAGAGATATTCATGTTTGAAGTTTGTACCCCCAGTTAGTGGGCTAAAACCCCATGGGGTTGGGGCATGGGTCATTGAAAAGTCATAATTAATATTTTTTAAGCTCCTAAAATCCCTCTCACTTTCACCTGTTGAAGCCTCTCTCAACTTAAGCATTTATATAAATTGTGATCCTCATTTCCTCCTTATGCAAGGGATTCGGCTATCTGAAACAGGTCATCGTGGAATTTTCGCTCTAAATTTCTTTATACGAAGGTTAAAAAGCTGAAATTTTTGTGAGGTGTAGCCAAAATCTGGAGGAAGCTTCAGTAAAAATTTCAGATCAAGGTGCGCAATATTTTTGGAGATATGATCTGTGGAAGTCAGGGTTTTGGCAGGCTCCTGAAATTCATCTCAAAGAAGTGACCTTGGTAAATTCGTCATAACTCTCTCTCTGAGTATCAGATTGGAATTTCGTAAAAATTGGTAGATGGTGCACAGTCTTTAATTTGTGATCTATCAATATTATATCCAAATGAAGAAACAATGACACATGGCACGTCGTACAAGGGCGCTCTGCTGAAAAAGTCCATAATTAGGGCATTGTGAGAGATCGGGTATAACTCTCTCTTGAAGAATCCAAATTGGGTCAGACCTCTGGCATTGGAAATATGACTCAGAGGACTACTACAAGACCAAAAAATTAGATATTTAGGATGTGAAATAACAGAGATACACTAGATTAAATATCGAACTCCTAGAAGGCAAGAAAAAGCTAGATCATGTGTTGTCAAGGGTTGCAAAGGACCATACTTTCTACGGAAAAAAAGCAAAGCAAGGTGCAGTAGAGCATAGCATGACAAGAGCAGAAACCAAGGTGCATAAAAACAGCAAGAAGTTCATCATATGAAGTCTTCAAGTGGGCAGCACTGCATACAATCATTGTAAAGGTATCATTGTACTTAGTCATTGTAAATACATTATTGTACAAATTGTACTAGTGTCTATCTACTAAGGGTTGAAGAGACAGTGTTGGGAGGTCTAGGAGCGTCATTAGGTGGTTGTGTCAAAGTTGGGTTTATGGTCTAGTATATCTTCTTCTTCTACATCATTCTATGTCATTGTAAAGTGGACCATTTTCCCTGGTACGGGAGTCCATTCTTCTTTTATTCTTCTATAGGGTGGTAGGGTGGTGCTAGGGTGAGTTGTAGCTCATTGGGTGTTGGGGCATCCATTCAGTTGACTACTGAAGAATCTCGGGCATTGGAGCGTCCATCCGGTGGGAGCTGGAGAAGAATGCTTTTCTAGATTCTAGGAAGTTGGAGCTTTATTTTCAATTGGAGTTGAATATTAAAGAATTATTAGAAAAGCATTAGGTGGTTTTTGTCCCGGAGTGGGTTTCCACTTTAAAAACTGTGCGCATTTGTGTTCCTCTTGTTTTCTGCTATCATTGTACAAACACTGATAATAATTGAAGATTAAATAATGCTCTAATTGTAAAAAATAATGATTCACCCCCCCTCTCAATATTTCCAACAGAAAACCACTTCCTAAACAAGGAGATCTGGAGCCAAACAACCCAAATTATTTTTAATGATTCATTTTGAAGCTGTTAGAATAAAAATTCTGCCATTTATTTTTAAAAATCATTCCTTAATAGGCTTGGCGCGAGTGAAACACAGGGATAGAGCGCCAGCTGGCGTGCCCTCTAGTGTGAATTTTCCCCATTGGCGCGAGGAATGAACTGGCTACCCACGCCAATGCCAAAACATGGATTTTCAGGGTTTTCCAGAGGAAATGTTCTTTAGGAGAATTCTTGCCCTTATGCAGAAGGATTCCATCAAGGTGTTTTTAGGACATTTTACTATTCACAGGTCACGGGAATAGTCTTCCAATGTATGGGACGAGGGATTGCAGGGACAGTGACAAAATGCTGTGTAACATCCTCCCCTCCAAAATATTTGCTTGTCCTCAAGAAAATGTATCTCCCCTCTTCCTCATGTGGCCTCGCATCAATAGCCTCCATCACTGCATCAAGAGAATCTGCAAATAAAATGTCATCCAATGCTTCCTCCCAAGTGTGCAAAACCAAAGTGTCTGCATCAGTCAATGGTGGAAAGTGTGAGTGGATACCTGCTAGCTGTCTCATGGCCTCCACAAAGTAGGAGTGATGATCATCATGGTGAATAAGGTCCTCCCTCACCCTTGCTATCATCTAGATGCAGTGAGTCACCCTCCAACATGGCAACTCATGAAAAGACTCCTCCACCTTGTGCTCATGAAATGTAGGTGGGATGAATAATTGAACATGATAGGAAAGAGAGCCTATCCCACGCTGTCCTCCTCTCCACTCATGATAAGTGTAGAGGGCATGCTAATCAAGCATTGCAACATGATTTCCCTTGAATGGCAAGAAAAATATTGAGCCTCCAAGGAATCTTCCTCCACAATCATGAAACATGCCAACCCAAACCATTCCATTCAAGATGAATGGAACATCATCACCATTTGGCCTCCAAATCAGAAAATTGCTGAAATTTATGTGCAATTTTGGATGGTAGCAAAGGTTCTCCAAGTGGATATTGCGCAGTCTTCCCAACTGCTGCTTGAGAATGTCATGTGGCAAGTGTTCCTGCAACAAGTTACAAGACGTAGATGTTTGTTCTCCCAACATGGGGAAGTAAGCATCAATGTCTATCTGCTATACATAGATAGAATAACAATACACTTGCCCAAAGTCTTGTATAAATGGGCTACTATCATCATAAACATTGGCCCCAAAGTGACCATGAAACCCAAAAATACTCTTGCTCTTTTGAGGAGCAATGCACTATGAAAACATGGTGAGAAAGTAAAAATACTCAATGGACTAATCAACAAGTACAAAAATGCATTCTCTACCATACATAGTGAGTTGGAAGAAAGTGAGACCCTCCAATAGTCCTCCCATGAGAATCTCCTCATAAGAATCTGCAAGAAGAAGGAATATCTCCTCTCCTTGGAATGTTTCATCCATGAGAACATGCTCCTATGTGACAGTGCTATAGGCATTTGTAATAAGGCTCCATGACTCCTCTCTTTGACATTCCATATGCCAAAGTCATCCATCATTATGCTGTTATGTGAGAAGATCTTCTTCCTATAGGGAAGCCTCTCATGATCCTCCAATGCTGAAGGGTAGCCTCCTTGCACCATGAATGTGCCTTCCTTCTCTTCAGAAATCTCATGAAAAGTATGGGAAGAATTTTGCCCATACTCTCTCGAGTGCAACCATAGCAACAAAAACTTTTGCTGCTGCCTCATCTCTCCCTCATACAAGCCATGAATTAAGATCATAATGGTCAACTTGTATGATGCCCCATACCAACTAGTCTTCTGCTGCTCTATCATATGGTTGCCATGCCATCCAATTAGTTTCTCTTTGCATACAAAGCTTCCCTTGAGAGAAAACACATCAGCAATACATGGAAGCAATATACAATAAAAACAAGTTGCCAATTGACAATAGGAGAGTGAATCATGGTCCCTCTCATGGAACCAGTGCAGTGCATCCTTTTCCTACATCAAAATAAGAAATAACAAGCACTTTTCCAGCCACTTGTTTCCTGCCACAGTCATCTCATAAGATGAAAACATGAAGTTACAATATGGTGTCAATGGTGCACACCAAGAAACATGTGGTTTCCCCCACAGCTCATCAAAAGGATAGCCAAAGTCAATGCTACAAGCAGCTACAAGTACATCATCATAAAATATGAAGTAAGAAGCAACTCTTCTTGATACATCATGCTGCTCAAATAAGGAAAATAAGTACAATACAAAATGTGAAATTATACCTCCTCCATCATGTACTTGAGGTCTTGAGCTGAAATGGCTCAACTGGAAATTCTTCCTTACTCCCAATGAGTAGGAAGGTGGCTGTGACATCCTCTCTATCACCACCTGGGCTATGCATCTCTCCATATGTTGATATATGTCATGCTGGATGCCCTCCCAAGTGAACTCCTCTGCCAAGGAAATATATGCCTCAAAATGCATGGAAGAGAAATCCTCATGTGCTGCATGTAGCAATTTCTCCTTGAGACTATAAGCTCTAGTCAAGAAGACTCTGCCATGCAAATAGATGACCACATCATCCACCATGTATCTGTCATCTCCATTCGAGTAATCAAGAATCATGCATGCACCAAGATCCTTGGAGTACTCTACCAAGAGCTGAGATCTCCAACAAGGATCAATCCTCCTAAGAGACAATGTTGGTGATATGGCATGTGTAGCTCTCCTCATGCTGCTGCCTGCTACTTTGAAATCCATCATGACAAATTCTTCCTCCAAGCTCTTCACCTCTCCAAAATCCAAGAGTGGTGAACCCAAAGACATGATGTCTTCTATCAACTCTAGATCAGGTGGCCTCCCAGGTGGAATGCCTCCATAAAGTGAGACATCAGTGTTAAGAGTAGACTGCACATATGGTTGGAAAAACTTGCCCCTGCCCTTACAACGAAAATCAGTCTACCTCTTCCTTGCATTGGCTCTCTGAAATAGAGAAGGGTGTGTGCCTTTCATCAAGTGATGCTCCTCCTCCTCCCTACCTCCTCCTTCCAGCTGCAATGCTGCACAATCATGCTGCTCATTGATTGTGCTTGGACCTCCATGTATGAGATCCTAGGGAACTTCTTGTAAGAATATAAGAATCCCTCCTATTGGATAATATGCTCCTCTTCCCTCTGCATGAGGCACTGAATGTGCTCTAGATGTGACAACGTTTTTTCCCTCATCTCCCTCAATGTGTGTGGGCAACATCTCAACAGATGGATCCTCTTGTGAAAAAGAGATCCCTATGCCCTCTTGTTCAAGAATATGAACTAGAGGTCTTGATTTTGGCAAAGTGTAATGAAAGATATCAACTACTCCCATGGTTTTCTGAAATGGAGTTTCCTCCATCACATGCAAGGGTTTTGTTCTCTCAAGTTTTCCTTGCTCATGTGTCTTAGGAAGATTTTCACCAAACCTCTCCATCAATGTTTTTATGAATCTTGCATAAGAGAAAGTGTTGGCATTATTTAAGACATAAGATTAAAAAATCCACCATGCATGAGCCTTACCTCTGAAATGCAGCGCTGCTACTTTGATGGATTCATCTTCAAAAATATGGTGCAGCTGCAAATAGGAGTCTAGCTCCTTCACCCAAGCTCCAGCTGAACATGTAGGTGATCCGGAAAAAGTAGATAGATGAAATATATTTGCATCCTACTTCTTGATCTTCTCCATCTGGATCTTGAAAAACTCCTAGAAATCAGTATGATCTCTAAACCTCTTAGTTTGAGACTCATACTCCCGCAACAAATCACTAAGAGTCATTCTCTTAGGAATTTTTCCTCCTCCCATCCATCTCAAGATAGCTTTGGGCACTTGACTACACTGTGCATTATGGTGTGTAGCTGCATGCTCACACTCACCATGTGAAAATATAGATTAAAATCTAGATTCAACCTCCTTTGGAGATCCCATCTCCAATCTCATTCTCTTCAGCTCTCCTTGAAAGCTTTCAATAGATTTTGGAAGAAGATTTGTAAGCTTGTCTTCCTTCCTTCTGTCACATACTAAATATTTCTAGCTTCTATCCATCTCTCCTTCTGATATCTAGATCTCACAGGCTAAGCCAAAGATCATGCTTTGATACCACTGTAATGTTCCACAATCGGGAATGCTCATGAATCATGTAGTAAAAACTCATTTCCAGCAACATATGCAATAAAATAGTGAAATGGACTCTTGGATCCTCTAGATTAGTAAATATACAAACTAAATCCAATAATAGAGCTGAAAAAAATCAAAATAGGTGGGCTAAATAGACCTCCCACACTAGTGTAGCTAAAAATGATGTAAAACCCCAAAACTACATTTTACCGGAGTTGCTACATCAAAGGACTGCACAGTCTAAGAGAGGGTTTACACATAAAATCATAGGAGAACACTAGATCTACTCATGTATTAATAAATAATGCTAAATAATAGAGATCTAATCTCCTTATACAAAATACAAAGAAACCGGCAAGGGTTTCTTGTCAAACACTCTGCATATAAGATGGGAAATCCAGTAATTTATTGAATAACCACTGCAACACTGAAGTACATGAGTGTAGAAGGCTGAAATATGTCTGATATGCTGTAGATCCCTCAATGGTTTCCTCCCATGAAAGGATGAACCTCTCAATCACAAGGAAACTCAGCAATGGAGCCACCAAACCATGCAATGAACATTGCCTCCAAAATAACGCACTCCCTAGTAGAAACATCGCTGGGAGGGTATGGGAAATGTGTGGTCTGATAACAAAAATATGAAATAAGTCTTGGATCTCTCCAAACATATCTCTCAAGTGAAGGAAAGCTCCCTCCAATAAGAAACTAGCTCAGAGACCGGGATTCCAATGTCTTCCACTGCTGCACCCAGAAACACTGCACAATCTCCGGCAAAGCTGTGATGATGAAGATGGCTAAAGATTGGCCTATAAACCTGATGTGGAATGATGAATACAAACTATCCCAATGAGGCTCCTCAAAATAAAGAGGTGGGATTCCTACCCGGGAACACCTAGTGCTAAACAACACTGCAACTTTGCTAAGCAGCAAAGCAACAACAAGTCTTGGAAGGAAAGAATGCTAAACTAAGACATGATCAATAATTCTGCCATCCTCTTCCTTATATATAAAATGAGTTTTCTTGCCCTTGGCCCCACTGAATTAGGTAATCTCCATCCAAATATGCATCTCCCTCCAAAATTGCGTTATTCTTCCTAGGATTCCTCCTCCACTAAAACTGCGTTGTTGACTTAGTCAAAGTAGCTTGATATTAACCCTGTTCACACATGAAGGTGTTTTATTGAGCTATAAAGAGTGTCCCCTTTCACATTTGGAGTATTTTATTCCTCCTTAGGAGACTTATGGGATTTTCTTCCCATTTATTCACCGGCTATAGCTGCTGCTAACTCTAATGTTCCATTTAGCTTGGAGGCTAAAATTTTGGAACATTACAGAAGATGACAAGTGCCTTTCCCAACACTTTTTTGCTGACCCTTCCTCCTTACATGCTTGGAGAAGGTGCATGATAGTAGGTGTAAAGGATTCCCACCATGAAGATTGCTTCTCCCCTCCAAGATTATTCAAGGAATGATCATTATAAATATAGTTCATGGCCTTAAGTGGCCTATGAAACCCATCATAAATAGTGATCCCTCTTGGAACAAAGCCCTGCAAGTTGTAGAAATTTTAATAATTGATATGTTATCCACCGAGATTCTCCTGATCACACACTATTTTAGCTTCATGCATAATACATAATCTCTTCTACCATTGATCATCACATGAGGAAATAAAATCAATTGCATGCACATATTAAAACCATAAAAATTCACACATATGAACACAGTATGTAATGGGAAAGATGGGAAAGCTTAAAGGCGAAAAAAGCTTCAACTTCTATGTGTATTATATGTGTCATAGAGGATCATGTAACAATCATCATACAAAAGCTCTCCGCGGGCTCTTAATGCATAATCTCCACTTGCTACACATAATCGGGCAGGTCTTACCATAAATCCCATGCCATAGATCTTCACCTTTAACCTTCAACCTTCCTCTATGAACAATCCTATTTGAAGAATACCTCATGATGAGAATTAATTCAAGCCTTGCTCCATAATGTTATGAAGGCATCTATACTAAGTTTTGGATGCAAACCATGCATCACTTATAGTCACAACTGATAGTCACACTTGCCCTTTCACCTATCTTTGCACTGGTCTCCACTGAAACTGTCCATGCACTGAAGTTAACTGATTTATTCTTTAGCTGATTAATGAGTTTATAATTAGTGAATTAATTGTAGAAATTTGAATAATAGCTGAATTATTCACCGAGATTATCCTGATTACACACCATTTAAGCTTCATGCATAATACATAACCTCTTCTACAATTGATCATCAATATGCGGAAATAGAAGCAGTCGCATGCGCACATAAAAACATAATCAAGCGCACATATAACACAGTATGTAATGGGGAAAGCATACAGATGAAAACCCCAAACTATATGTATATTATAATGATAGAGAACATGTAAAAATACATAGCACAAAGCTCTCATAGCTCTCAGCACTATCTCACATGCTACACACAAACGAGCACGGAAGATGAACAAGTCACAGGTTCAAATCTCCTCCACAAGTCTGCCTGCCTCTACTGCACAATCCAAGATGAATAATTATGAGATACAAGTTCAAATCCCCCTGGATTGATCTGCGTAATCCTCATTGGAAATCTCAATCAATGTGTGTGCAAATCTCATGCACAGCTATAGTCACAACTGATAGTAGACTCACCCTTTCACCCACCTCTAACACTGGTCTCCACTGAACTGTCCATGCATTGCAGTTAACTGATGTGTTATTTAGTTTATTTATGAGTTAATAATTAGTGAATTAATTAATAGTTAATTCACACCACTCATCACTAGTGTATTTTTCAGTTAGAATAAATACAACTAGTTCAACTAAGTTAAACCGAACACAACTCCACCAACTATCTCATCAACTCCAACAAACCCTGCCACATGAGTTCTAACTGAAGTCAACCATGAAATAGCTCAACTAACCCTTAGGAAAAGTGTATTTACTTCTGTCAGCTGCATGTGCCACATCCAAGCATCAAACTGAAGTGCTCCAAGAGGATAAGATAATGTTTAGAGTCCAAATATTATTAAGGGTTAATAATATTTGTATTTTTAGCCCGGCAGTCTAAAAATAGATTCCGCCCAATGTCTAAAAATAGAGGTCCATATATTTTTACCAACTCGACCAATCATCCATAAATAGAATCTTGCAACTCATAGACCATGATCCATATGTCTAAAAATAGACATAGTCTAAAAATAGACTTTGCGCCAAAAATAGCCTGCGGGCCCACTTAGTGAAGGCGACTTCTTTTCACTAAGCTCCATCATCTTGTTGCATTTTCAACACTCCCTCTCAACAAGATATGGATTATCTGCAACCCCTATCCTGCCTCTGTGGTATTCGAATTTGCTCCTGGTGAGCGCCTTCGTCAAGATATCAGCATCCTGATCCTCTATGGGAATATATGAAAGTAACATGATTCTCCGCTGCACACAATCTCTGATATGATGGTACCTGATGTCAATGTGTTTGGATCTATCATGAAATACTGGATTAGCTGAGATTTTAATGCAACTCTGGTTATCACAATAAATCACAGTAGGCTCCAAGTGTGACCCGAACAACCCGACCAAGATCTTCCTCATCCATATGGCCTCACATGCAGCCAAGCTTGCTGCCATATACTCAACCTCTGCTGAACTGAGTGCCATGGATCTTTGCTTCCTGCTGTACCAAGAAACTATTGTCGACCCGATACTGAAGATCCCTCCAGATGTGCTATTTCTGTCCGTTGGGCTCCCTGCCCAATCTGCATCCGTGAAGCCACATAGCTTCACCTCATCCTCCTATCTGTACCACAAGCCATATCCTGATGTGCCTCTAAGATAACACAATACATGCTTTCCTGCCTTCCAGAAGAGCTTGGTAAGCTTAACCATAGCTTGTGAAAGCTGGTTAACAGCATAGCATATGTCGGGTCGTGTATTGACCAGATACATAAGCGACCCCACCAACTGTCGATAAACAGTGGCATCCACTACCTCCGCCGAAGTAGCATCCTCCTTCCTCCAACCTCCAGGAAGAGGAGTATCAACAGGCTTGCAGCCATGCATGTTGAACTTCTCTAGTATCTCCTGGGCATACTTACCCTGAGAAACAAACAATCCATCACTGCGCTGCCAAATTTCCAATCCCAAGAAATAATGAAGGAGGCCCAAGTCCTTCATCTCAAACTCTCTAGCAAGATCCTCCTTGCATGAAAGTATCAAAAACTCATCACCTGTCAAAATCAGATCATCTACATACAGTACAATGATCAGCAACTTCCCTTCCACCACAATTTGGTAGAGGTTAGGATCCGCCTCACTCTTGGAGAATCCAAGTCCAGTGAAATAACTGTCTATCCGTGTGTACCAAGCACGAGGTGCTTGTTTCAACCCATACAGTGCTCTCTTGAGTCTGCACACATGTGACTCACTGCTGAAGATCTTGAAACCTTCGAGCTGCTCTATGTACACCTCCTCCTCAATGAATCTGTTGAGGAATGCAGTCTTCACATCCATCTAATGGATGTGCCACCCCATCTGCGCTGAGAGAGCTAGGATCGTCCGTATGGAAGAATACCTTGTGACAGGTGCAAAGGTATCCTCATAATCGATCCCATCTATCTGTGAGAAGCCTTGGGCAACAAATCTTGCCTTGTACTTCTCCACACTCCCGTCAGCTGCCTACTTCACTTTGTAGATCCATCTCGAACCCACCACTGATTTCCCCTCCGGCCTTGGGACAATCTCCCGTGCACTATTTCTGACAATCGAATCATACTCTTCCACCATGGCATCTACCCATGCGGGGTCCTCCACAGCTTCCTCGAAAGAGGATGGCTCTGTCATGACACATTTGCTCACAAGAGCCATGTATCCAGTGTACCGGTCCGGTGACTGTCTCTATCTGCGCTGTGCTGTAGGTGGTCCTACAATCTTCTCTACATCTTGAGCCAGTCGCTCAGCTTCTGTAGTGCGCTTGCGCCCTTTGATGGTTGGCGCTGCATGAGTGGTCTCTTCCACTCCATGAACCTCATATTGTGGCTGATCCACATCTTGAGACTCATCCTTAGGAACTAATAGCTCCTCATCTGCATGCAAGTGTGGCTCCATCTCAAGCGAACATTGCATGGCTTTCTCCTCCTAAAATTTGATATCCCGTCGCACAACAGTCTTGCGACTGTCTGGAAAATACACACGATAATTGTGGGGCGTATCAGTGTACCCCAAAAATATCCCAACCTCTGCGGTCGGCTCCAGCTTCTTCCTGGCATCCTTCGTCACATGCATGTCGATAGGTGAACCAAAAATCCTCAAATGGGAAATATCAGGCCTCTTGCCAGAAAACACCTCCTCCGGTGTACTCATGCCAAGTATCTTGTGAGGACAACGGTTACTTTTATATCTTAGGTATTGCATGCCTCCGCCCACAAGTGAAGGGGTAGGCCACAGTCATGTAACATCGCCCATGAAGCACCACGATGGATTGCAATTATTTCTGTCAACAACCCCGATACTGCTTGTGGGTTTATGGGGTGCTATTAGCTCTCTTCGAAGTCCTTCTACACTGCAAAAGTCCTTGAACTTGCCAGAAATGAATTCACCACCATTTTCGCTCCTAAGAGCCTTCACCTGCTTCCCCGATTCTTTCTCAACCAGTGCCTTGAACTCACAGAACTTTGAGTATGTCTCGCTCTTCTTATGCATGAAGAAGATCCATCACTTACGAGAATAATCATCAAAAAATCTAACATAATGCACGTGCTTGTTCATGGAGGTGCGGGAAAGGTCCACACACATACGTATTGAATTCTTCAAGGATGATCGTGGCGTGACTATCCTTCTCGTGAAAGGTGGCTTTCTGGAATTTCCCAAGGTACACCTTGCCTTTGATGCGAATGCGCAAGTGCCCTTGGAAGCCCGATGAAAATCTCTGCCGATGTCTTCAAAGCTCCATGGTGAAGGTGGCCCAATCTCCGATTGCACGGCTCGCCATCATCCCGACTCACCACTCCTTCCGCCTTGCATGCCATTGCTGCGCAGCCATCTACTTGCAACTGATAAAGGTTCTTGATTCGAACCCCTATCTTCCGGGTTTCTCCAGTTGTCTTACTGCGCAGGAAAGCCTTTCCCTTGCTGAAGACAATATCATACCCCTTGTCTTCCAACATCGCCATAGAGATCAAATTCTTCTTCAATCCTGGAACATGCATCACATCCTTCAATACGAAGGGTTTACCAGACTCCCTCTCAAAGGAAATGGTACCGATACTAGTCACAATGTATCTACCATCATCGCCCATCTCGATGTGCACTCCAAGATCTTTCTCATCCAGATCTGAAAGCAAATCCCGATCTCCAGTCATGTGAAAAGACACACCACTATCCAAGAACCATACTGATCCTATCACACTTGAGACCAAGCATGCGATCAGCGAAAAATCCAGCTCAAACTATGAGGCTAAGGCCTCTCCAACTATAGATCCAGTAGCCTGCTTATTTTTCTTCTTCTGTGGACAATTAGTGGCATAATGTTCGTGTTGGTGACAGTGAAAGCACTTCACCTTGGACATGTCCTGCTTCTTGCCTTTCGCACCAGAATTAGAAGCTTTCTTGCTCTTCCCCTTCTTTTCTTTGGTAGCCAAAGTGCAATTTTCTTCATCAATGAGATGATTTTGATGAAGATCCGTCCCTGATACTCCACCTTATCTCCTCTTGCACAAGATCCGACCAAAGTCGCTCCCATCCTGGCAATTTCTCCCGACCATTGACAGAGTCCTGATAGGAATGCCAACTCTTTGGAAGCCCAAGGAGAGCCAAGCTCACCAAGTCCTCATCATCTAAAGTCACCCCCACACTTCCCAGCTCATCCCTGCATTGGATGAACTTCGTGAGGTACTTGGGCATACTGTCGCCTTTCTCCATCTTTATGTTTCTGAGTTTATCCTTGAGCGCCAACTTCCTCTGGTCGCTCTTGCTTTGGAATAAATGCGTGATACTTTCATCAAATATGGAGAAGCTTTCCGCTTCGCAGTGGATACAATGTGATCCTTCACGCCCTCCAACAGAATCCTTCGACATTTTTCCATCTTCTTTTGCCAAGCCTCAACTTGAGCAGCATCAGTAGGCTTTGGAACCTCAGCTTCTATGAACTCCTTTAGCCCGTTATCATCTAATACCGCCTCCATTATGTCCTTCCATGCAACATAATTCGAGCTGCCATCAAGGGCATACTCCAGTCGCAATATGTTGAAAGACATTTTGACTTCGACACCAAGAAAACTTCTGCAAATTCGAATTCCAAATCCTGCTGCAAATTTGAATTCCACCAGCTCAAGCAACTTCTTTCGATGCGCGAACAAAGTATTTCTAGCACATGAATCGGCTGACGAAATTTACGGATATGTCACCTTTCGAGGAGAAAGGATGTGTCGAGCTACAGCCGCTTACGGACTACGTACCGAAATAAATTGTAATCCTTGTAATAGATGCGGAGTAGTCCAATTTCGCTCTGATACCATGTAGAAATTTGAATAATGTCTGAATTATTCACCGAGAATATCCTGATTACACACTATTTAAGCTTCATGCATAATACATAACCTCTTATACAATTGATCATCAATATGCGGAAATAGAAGTAGTCGCATGCGCACATTAAAACATAATCAAGCACACATATAACACAGTATGTAATGGGGAAAGATTACAGCTGAAAACCCCCAACTATCTGCATATTATAATGATAGAGAACATGTAACAATACATAGCACAAAGCTCCTCACAGCTCTCAGCACTATCTCACATGCTACACACAAACTAGCTCAGATATGAACAAGTCACAAGTTCAAATCTCCTCCACAAGTCTGCCTGCCTCTATTGCGCAATCCAAGATGAGAATGAATGAGATCCAAGTTAGAATCCCCTTGGCTTGTACTGTGCAATCCTCATTGGCAATCTCAATCAATGTGTGATTGTTATGAATCTCATGCACAACTATAGTCACAACTGATGATAGACTCACCCTTTCACCCACCTCTAACAACGGTCTCCACTGAACTGTCCATGATTGCGGTTAAGCGATGTGTTATTTAGTTGATTTATGAGTTAATAATTAGTGAATTAATTAATAATTAATTCACACCACTCATCACTAGTGTATTTTTCAGTTAGACTAAATACAACTAGTTCAACTAAGTTAAATGAACACAACTCCACCATTTGTCTCATCAACTCCACCAAACCTACCCCTTACATGAGTTCCTAGCGTCAACCATGCAATAGCTCAAATAAACCTTAGGAAAAGCGTGTTCCATACATCGACTGCATGTGCCACATCCAAGCATCAGAAACTGAAGTGCTACGAGAGGATAAGATAATGTTTATAGTCTAAATATTATTAAGGGTTAATAATATTTGATTGTTCTATTTTTAGACTGGCAGACTAAAAATAGACTTAGCCCAATGTCTAAAAATAGAGGTCCATCTATTTTTTACATAACTCATTAATCATCCATAAATAGTATCCTACAACTCATAGACCATGATCCATATGTCTAAAAATAGACATAGTCTAAAAATAGACTTTGGCCAAAAATAGCCTGCGGGCCCACTTAGTGAAGGCGACTTCTTTTCAATAAGCTCCATCATCTTGTTGCATTTTCAACACTAATTAATAATTAATTCACACCACTCTCACTAATTGTATCAATTAGTTAAACTAGATACAAATAGCTCAACTATGTTTAGATTAGTTAAACTGAGCCCAACCTCCACTAACTCACTACGTCGACTCCACCCAAAATCTCTCACATGAGTTCTAACGAAGTCTTCTGTGTCCACTAAACCCTAGGAATAGCGTAATTCCTTCTGTCAGCTGCATGTGCCACATCCGTAGCTCGAACTGAAGTGCTGCAAGAGGATAAGATAATGTTTATAGTCCAAATATTATTAAGAGCTAATAATATTCGACTGATCTATTTTTAGACTGGAAATCTAAAAATAGACTCCGCCCAGTATGTCTAAAAATAGAGGTCCATCTATTTTTCCAACTTGACCAACCATCCACAAATAGCATCTCGCAACTCATAGAATATGATCAACATGTCTAAAAATAGACATAGTCTAAAAATAGACTTTGCGACAAAAATCACCTGTGTGGGCCCCACCTAGTTTAGGTGATCATTTTCCAACTAGGATCAGGAATGATGTCTTAGGATGCCTCCTTCACTGTTTCTTGTTGCAATCTTCAACACTCCCTCTCAACAAGAAAGGACTGTCATTGCATGCGACATGCAACTCCATGCATTTGCCCTGCAACCTTCACAAGCGCCATGCAACTCCATGCATCTGCTCTGCAACTCCTCTGAAACTGAATAGGCTCCAAAAAAATCAATCAATATAATGCATCTATCAAAGTCTTTGACTTCTGGTGGTACCAACTGCACATGTCATCAGGAACCACTATGTTGTTGAACTCTTGCACCCATGCACTCTGCACTTGCTGTCAAGTCTGATCTGTGCTCCAGTATCCGACATTGTCACTTTGATCTGCCTGCATCAATCCAACTGATCATGCTACTGCTGCTCTATGGGCACCTCATAGCCAGGTTCAATTCATGAGATCCACACCATCTCATGAATCCTGCCCATTAATCTTCTCTTGGGATTACTCATGCATGTCACCCCACCTCTCACCTGGTGGTATAGCTGCATGCACTCCCTCTGCCCATCTGGCACGAAATTTCTCTGCATGAGTGGTTTCTTCCACTCCATGATCCTCATCTTGTGGCTGATCCACATCCCGAGGTTCACTATTACCTGCATGCAAATCTAGCTCCATCTCAAGCTTCAATTGCATGGATTTCTCACAATTCCCAACAGTAGGAAGCTCCGTAGAAATCCCATCTACTTCAAGTCTGTAGAGATTCTTTGCTTGAATCCCAACCTTCTTGACTTGTCCTATTGCTTTGTGCCGAAGGAAAAATTTTCCTTCACTAAAGACAACATCATACCTTTTATCCTCTAACATTGCGACTGAGATCAAATTCTTCTTTAAACCTGGAACATGCACTACATATTGTAAAAGAATGAGTTTACCTGAATCCCTCTGAAAGGTTATGGTAGCAATGCCGGTCGCATTGTATCATCCATTTTCGCCCAACTCAACATGCAACTGGAGATCTTTATCCACCAAGTCACTGAAAATATTCACATCTCCCATCATGTGAAAGGAAGCGCCACTATCAAAATACCACCCCGATCCCAATGCACTAGACACCATGCATGCGATCAATGAGAAGTCCAGCTCAAATTGTGAGGCAAGAGCCTCACTAGCTGTAGATCCAGTAGCCTGCTTGTTCTTCTTCTTCTATGGACAATGCGTGGTGAAATGCCCATGCTCGTGATAGTGAAAACACTTCACTTTGGACATGTCATGCTCTTTACCATCCATAACATATTGAGAAGCACTATTCTTACCCTTCCCATTCCTTGCTTTGGTAGCCAAAGCGCAATCCTCTTCATCATCATTCTTTGATGAAGATCCATCCCTGGTATCCTGCCTTATCTCCTCCTGCACAAGATCCGACCAAAGTCGCTCCCATCCTGGAAATTTCTCTCGACCATTGACAGAGTCCTGATAGGAGTGCCAACTCTTTGGAAGCCCAAGGAGAGCCAAGCTCACAAATTCCTCATCATCCACACTAACTCCTACACTCCCAAGCTCATCCTTGCAGTGGACAAACTTTTTCAAGTATACCGGAATAGTGTCATTCTTCTCCATTTTTATTTTCCCGAGTTTATTCTTGAGCGCCAACTTCCTCTGGTCACTCTTGCTTTGGAAAAAATATGTCAAATATTTCCACATCAAGAATGGAGAAGCTTTACCATGAAGGCTGGACACTATGTGATCCTTCACACCTTCCAACAGAATCCTTCGACACCTTGCTACCTTCTTTTTCCATGCGTCAAGTACGGCAGCATCACTAGAAGTAGGTTTTGGAATTTCTGCATCTATGAACTCCTTCAACCCATTGTAATCCAGCACCACCTCCATCCTATCCTTCGATGAAATATAATTCGAGATGCCCTCAAGGGCATACTCCAATCGCAATCCATTGAAATAAATCTCAACTTCGACACCAAGAAATCACTGTAGCAATTTCGAATTCCACCAGCACAAAACTCAATCGCTTCAATGCTTTGCAATTGCTCCAATGATCAATATCGCTCTGATACCATGTAGAAATTTGAATAACTGATATGTTATCCACCGAGATTCTCCTGATCACACACTATTTTAGCTTCATGCATAATACAGAATCTATTCTACCATTGATCATCACATGTGGAAATAAAATCAATTGCATGCACACATTAAAACCATAAAAAATCACACATATGAACACAGTATGTAATGGGAAAGCTTAAAGCTGAAAACCCCCAACTATCTGTATATTATATATGTCATAGAGATCATGTAACAATCATCATACAAAGCTCCACAAGCTCTCAGTATAATCTCCACTTGCTACACACTAATCAGGCCCGATCTTGCAAATCCCATGCACCGATCTTTGCCAGCCTTTAGCCTGCCTCTACCGCACAATCCATGCTGAAGAATGCCTCTTGATGAGAATTAATTACCCCAGCCTTGATCATGCAGTATTTATAGGCATCTCTACTAAGTGTTGGATGCAAACCATGCATCACTTATAGTCACAACTGATAGTCACACTTTCCCTTTCACCTATCTTTGCACTGGTCTCCACTGAAACTGTCCATGCACTGAAGTTAACTGATGTATTCTTTAGTTTATTAATGAGTTTATAATTAGTGAATTAATTAATAATTAATTCACACCACTCTCACTAATTGCATCAATTAGTTAAACTAGATACAAATAGCTCAACTATGTTTAGATTAGTTAAACTGAATACAACTCCACTAACTTCCTCAATCAACTCCACCAAACTCTGTCACATGAGTTCTAACTGAAGTCTTCATGAAATAGCTCCACATAACCCTTAGGAATAGCGTAATTCCTTCTGTCAGCTCCTGTGCCACATCTGTGCACTTAACTGAAGTGCTCCAAGAGAATAAGATAATGTTTATAGTCCAAATATTGTTAAGAGCTAATAATATTCGACATATCTATTTTTAGACTGGCAATCTAAAAATAGATTCCGCCCAATATGTCTAAAAATAGAAGTCCATCTATTTTTCCAACTTGACCAACCATCCACAAATAGCATCCCGCAACTCATAGAATATGATCGACATGTCTAAAAATAGAGATAGCGACAAAAATCACCTGTGTGGGCCCCACCTAGTTTAGGTGATCATTTTCCAACTAGGATCAAGAATGATGTTTCAGGATGCCTCCTTCATGGTTTCTTGTTGCAATCTTCAACACAAGTGAATGTTAGAAAAATGAAAGTATATAGGAAATACATCATAATATTCAGAGATACAATCCCTTCCATACACTTGTTTTTCATCAGTGAGGTAACTCATGGATGATTTCCTTCTCACATTAAATGAGTAAGGAGGTGTGAATGATAGAAAAATGAAAGTATATAGGAAATAAATCATAATATTCAGAGATACAATCCCTTCCATACACTTGTTTTTCATCAGTGAGGTAACTCATGGATGAGTTCCCTCTCACATTCAATGAGTAAGGAGGTGTGAATGATAACTCTTCCCAAGAGCTATTTTCATCCTTATCCATCAAATAATCCACACACTTCTTCATATGAGAGTGCACCTCTTCTTTTAAATTCTCCCACATGAATTCATCTAAGATAGTATGGTATGCTCTAATGAAACCAGTGGGTTTGGAAAGAAGGATCTCATAGGTTGCATTCAGTAGTTTCTCCTTGATCTTGGAGCCTCTAACCAAATAGATACGAACACGGAAACAAATGACTCCCTCAACTACCATATACATCCCATCCATTACCTTCCCATCAATAACCTCACATGTGAAAAGGTCCTCGGAGTATTCCATCACGAGTTGGGAATCCCAATAAGGATCTAGGCTTCCCAAAAATGACAACGCAATAGAAGTTTGAAATGCAGCCGCTTTCATATCATGGCTCTCCTCTTTGACATGCTTGATGTCAAAATAACATGTTGGAGTATCATAATATTCCCTTTGCTACCTCCCTTGCAGCTGATCTTGCTCAAGACAAGATTGAAGCAGATGGAAATCAACCTCCCCTTGGAAAGTCCTTGTCTTCCAATACTTCCTTAATTTGGCCCATGCATGCAAGAGTGTTAACATCCTCTTGTCATGTTCAGAAATATCCTTTGTGAATGAATATACCATGGGCTGCCCCAAAGATAGGGAGTTTCCATGTGTCCTCATGTCTATGCCATCATAGAATTCTGATTTCTCCTTTCTCTGCGCAGATAACTGAGTGGGTGATAGAAATGTCCATTTTAGAAAATTTCTTACCTCTCTTCTGAATTCATGAGAGATTCTCCGCACTATGCCTGCTTCTCCCAAGGATCCTTCCTTAGCCAAGTATGCAAATGCTGCCCATAGTTGAGAGAAAAATTTAGTTTTGCTCCAATCAGGAAGTCTTCCTGGTGGAATGCCTCCTTGAAAAGAGGCATCAAGGCATAGAGTAGGATGTGAAAGTAGGTGGACAGATTTGTCCTTGCCTTTATTGCATAAGTCCTCTTGCCTTCTTTGTTCTTCCAACAGAGGGGGGCATATGCTCCTCATCATGTGATGTGTCCCCTCCTCTTCTCCTTCTTCTATCCTCAAGGTCTCATCATTTGACAATGATGGTACATGTTGCCCATGTGTGGTGCCATGATCTCTATATGTGAGACTGTTACACAACAATTTGTCACCATCCCTGCAATCCCCATCTCGCACATTGGAGGTTTCATTCCATGACCTTTGGGTAGAGTTAAGACTTGAAAATACTTTCATTGCATCCCTCTGAAGATGAGGATTAATTGCCCTGAAGACATCTCCTTGCAAAAAACCCTAAAAATAGCTCTTTTTCCATTGGCGCGGTTCCATAGTTTAGCCCTCGCACCAAGAGGGAAAATACTCCAAAGAGGGTGGGCCAATTGGCGCTCTGTCATAGAGCCGCACCCACGCCAACCATATTAAGAGGTATTTTTTAAAAATAAGAGGCGAAAGTTTCATCCTAACAAATTCCTGGACTGATATCTATCTTGAGTTGGGTGGTTTGGCTATGGATTTCCATAGAGAGGAAGTGGTTTGCCACCTCTCATGGAAGCTTCCTTGATGATAGGGCCAATTCCATAATTATAGGGATCCCAACTTCCCTTCCTCCTCCTATAAAGTCTTGCCCATATCCATAGCAAGCTAATTCCAAAATCCCCAAGTTCCCAAGAGCTTTCATGCTGCAAAAGCCTTCTTGATTCCCTAAGGACAAATCCAAGCAAGGAGACTATTGCCAAGTATCCGGAGAGAGAGGCTTGTCCCATCCTTGACAGGCTTTATCGAGACATGTGCTGCTGACGACCCGCCAAAGGAGAATTCGGTGTCGAAGCTTTGGTTGTATTCTTCTTTTTGACTCATTAATACTAAGCGACTATTGGTTATGGTTCCACTCTTGTTCTTAATCATGTTCATGAGTTATGTCCTCTTCGACTGACATATAGTCATATATACTGGATTTTATGCTTGCGTTTGTGTTGTTTCTTGCATGTGCAGGTGTTCGACCACGGAGATCATGAGGATTGTGATCTGCCAGGGCAAAGGAACGGGAGCACCACCTCTTCTAGAAATGATAACGTTGGATTCCAGGTAAGCCTTCCTCGCAAGTCGGTTTATTTATGATTAGGAACCTGCACCGTAGCGTATTTGATTGTTGCTAGACCCGATCTGGTCTAGTAGGGATCGCCTCTGTCCGCAGAGGGGATTTACCTCCTCAACAATTTAACACGCTACGGTGTAGGTTCCTAATCATAAATAAATCGACTTGCGAGGAAGGCTTACCTGGAATCCAACGCTGTCGTTTGTAGAAGAGGTGGTGCTCCCGTTCCTTTGCCCTGGTAGATCACAATCCTCATGATCTCCGTGGTCAGACACCTGCACATGCAAGAAACTATAGACGGAGTCTGAAGCACAGCCAGATAGCCTTCGAAACGATTTTTCTCTGCATTAGCAGAGTAGATCAACGTTGCTTCAGTCAATCTCTGGTTTGGTTTACGGACTGAACAACTTGGAGTTTTGTCTTCTCTTTCCAGTTAACTTCTTGGTCTTGCTTGCTTGGTCAGCTCTTTGGACTAGATTTTCCTGTTTGTTTGGCTTTGTTTTAGCCTTGTCATCACTTGTCTGTGTTTGAGATTGCTTGTTTTTTATTTTTTCCATAGTAAACTCGGCTGGCGCGCTTTTTAGCGTGACAGTCACGCCCATTGGCGTAGGTTGCCTGTGTATCACCCGCGCCATTGCCTTTCTAGTGCTAATTTCAAGCTCACAGTCGCGCCAATCCTGTGAGCTATTAGGGTTTGCTGTGTTCCATGCTTTCTGAGGCTGACTTGTGATTTTGATCTTGTTTTTTCGGCTATTTGAGTGCACTGAAGCCTAGTTTGACTGGTTGTAGCCTACTTCCTTTGGTTGTTTTCCTATTTCTTTCGATTTTGCATACGAGCCCTAGGGCATCTAGGTGCCTTTGTGAGTCGAGCCTCCCTTGGGAGTTTTTGGTTTTTCGTTCGTTCAGTCGACTTTGGGATTGCTTCCTTGCATTCGTTTGACAGTTGTCTATCATCTTATTGCGCTTTTTGAGTGACTGATTTCGTTTTCATTCGAATTTCTCTTTGCTTCATTTTGGGCCTAGATTACACGGCTCATTGGTGTCTTTGGGACTTTTCTTGGTTTTGAGAGACTTTTGGTCGATTTGAGATCTGATTGTTTGTGCCATTGAGTGAAATCTACTTGTTTTTCTCTCTTAATATCATTTCTTGAATTGCTTATCATTTGTTTTCGGTTTGTTTCGTGCATCTAGCTATCAAACATTGAAAATAAAAAAAATCTCTTTTGCTTTTGGTTGATTAGTGCAAATTGAAATCTTTTCGATTTTACTAGTAATTAGTGAATTTGAAAGAAAAGTTTTTAGTTTCATTAGTTGCATTAGAGATATCATTGATTGTCTTCCGATCATTTTGTTTGTGTAAAAAGCTCTCAACTCTTCTGTAGTTAGCTTTCATCGAACGAAATGATGTACTGTGGCATGTAGTTTTGCATTTAGGAGATTTTTGAGACAACACATTCGTTAGGGCCTGAAAACTGAAACGTAATTGAAGATCAACTTTAAAATCTACTCAATTTACACTAAGGCAGCATTGAAATCTAACGAAACATATTTAGTGGTCTAGGCTAGAGACGTGTTCCGGCGTCTTAAAACCTAGTAGCTGTCATTCGCCTCTTGGCTTTAGACAGCACTAGTATGGAATTGTGCTCCCCGTACCGTCACGTATATAAAGGGAGACCCCTCTAGGTTTCAATCCTTTATCCATAGGAAGCCGAGTCTGCCGCCCTATACCCGTGATACACCAGACACAACATTCGGGGAGATTGCCTGCACGTACAGAAAGTCCTTGGTTGATTTCTTTTTCATTATTGAAACCAAGGTGTATATTGCAGTTCACGGTTATTTGGTACACCCTTTTGCCTAGTATTCCTGAGCAGTCATTTGATCTTTTCTGACTCCCTAAATTTGAAAGGATCACCAAGCGCTTGTCCTTTCACACTTGTGTCAAATCTGAAAGCGATAGAGTCGCCTTTTTTACCATTTCTCGACTCTTAAAACATGAAATGGTGAAGTTTCTTATTTTTCAATGTGGTAAAAATTAATCACCCACGATTACACGCCTTGTTAGACTTTTCTTGTTGACCGTTTGATTGTGTGTCTTGACTCTTTTTCAGCCCATGTGTGTGTTTGATCTTTTTCTCTTGTTGTTTCTGCCACAGTGGCGGAACCCTCAGTTTCGTCTACTGGTAGTCCTTACACGGACGATTCATCAGAGGTTTCACAATCCTCTACTGAACCATAGCAGCCCATTGTTTCCGAGTTTCCTAACGGGGGACCGGTTCTTTCTGAGCAACCCTTTGGAGGACCAGTCGAGTTCGATTGGCCCTTTTCGGACCCGGTGTCTGAATTGAGATTAGGAGCTTATTTCCTTTCTCTTACATCAGGCTCGCCTTTTATTGCTATTGTATTTCCTCCTAGTCCTCGCCGTCTATTACGAGATCTAGTGGCAGGATCAACCATGAGTGATTATAGTGAGGAAATCCCAACGTCTGGTGAAGACTATCAGCTCTTCCCATGAAGATTATTTTCTGGAGACAATTCTGAAATAGCTTTCATGTCGACATCTAGTCCCTCATTACCACTGGGGTACAGGTCTTTGGGTCAGATCATTTCCGCCGCAGCCTCTATGGGAGTATCAGCTCCTTCTCTGAGGCCAGCTTCTCCTTCACCGGGGGTGTCTCCTCAGACGCCCGTTACTTCTGTACCCGTTCGGCCAACTGTCTGTGTGGCTGCATCTGCACCCGTTGTCACGACACCCTCCGCCAGGGCTATGCCGTCTCCTGAAGATGTCTATTTAGCGACTGCTATATCGGAGAATATCTCTCCGGAGGAGTATCGGTTGTCCCTGCAACAACCGAACCCCGAGGTTGGACCATCCTCCCAAGATCCCAACCGCTCTTACTTTTCGCACTATGCACAGGATGGTATGCCCGTATATGCTTTTCCAGGTCAGTATGATGAGCAAGGGGACATTTTGCGTCTACCCGCTCCTGAGGCTTACCTCCATGCTCAAGGTTTACCTTATAACCAGGCTTATAACCTGCAAAGACAACCTTTCCAAGGCCAACCTTCGGGCCAACCTGGCTATCCTTATGACCCACAGGGGCAGCCCATGCAAGGCTATCCCGCGGGCCAACAAGGGCCATCGTACGGTCCGCAAGGGTAGTATTACAGCCCTTCCGGTTAGCCTGTCCAGCCTCAGCCGGGGTACCAACCGGGACCGGTCTATGGTCCTAGGGGGCAAATCCAGCCTTCTCAGCCTATGAAACCGCAGTATCCTGTTGTTTCTAACGTTGCATACCAGCCAGGACCATCTTATGGTTCTGCTCCAGGTCAAACCTGTTACCAGCAACCGCCTGGCCCTATTCCTCCACCAGGCCAACCGGCTCATCCGGTACAACCCGGTGTTCCACCTCCAGGCCAACCAGCCCATCCGATACAACCTAGGGCTCCTTTACAGCCAAGTCAACCTGCGCAACCGGCGCCGCCTGTCTATCCGGGTCAACCTGTTCACCCAGGTCAACCCTCTCAGCCGGGTCAACCTGTTCATTCAGGGCAGCCCGCTCATTCCATTAACCCTGCCCAACAGACGATTCATTCGATGCCGCAGCCAAATCAACAGCTGCAACCTAGTTATCAGGCTCCGTAGGGTTCCACCTATCAGCAGCCGACTCATCCTCAGGGCGGTTATTATCCTCATGGTCGGTCTCAACCGAATTTTAATCAGCCCCGAGGCTCTTAGTATTATCCTCCTCCACCCGATTCTACCTATACTCAGCAGCCAAATCCAAATGCTACTTACACTGGGCCAACACATAATCAGTGTCCGTACTCTGGTTATCAAGCCCCACACACTGGTTACCAGTAGCCAAATTAGTCTGGTTATATGACCTATACCCCCTACGGTCAGAATCCTACGGGATAGAACCCATGGGGGCAAGGATATTCACAACCATTGTGGAGTATGGGTACCGGTCCTCATCTCGGGCCTGGCATGCCGGTTAATCCGCCATTGTCGTTCCTGGCCACCTTGGAGTTGCCGGATGTTTCAAAACTAACCAATGATCCGATTTTGCATAATCCGTATTGGCCTCCGGTTCCCACCAAGATACCAGGTGATTGCCCCAAGTTTGAGGGTAAAGATGGAGAGGACCCCCAAGCGCATGTGATGACGTATCATCTTTGGTGTTCATCTAACTCTTGGTTCGATGATTCAATTCGTCTGCGCCTCTTCCAGCGCACTTTGACTGGAGCTACTGCTAAGTGGTACATAGAGTTATCCCATGGCATCTTCCAAGATTTCAATTCCTTATCCATGGATTTTCTGACGAATTTTCAGTTACCGGTTCGCTATGAAGCCGGGACGCACCTCCTGACTTCTCTGAAGCAGGATAAAGCCACTCACATTTCTGATCACATTCATGAGTGGCGGCGCCGTCGTAGACTGATCAAGTTTCATATACCTGATCAGATACTAACTCATTGGTTCACCACCTCCTTCATGAATAAAATCGCTCAAGATATTGCGATGGGAGCGTGTGTGACGGAGGAACAAGCCATTACGCGTGCCTAATATATAGATCTTGTATATTCTCAGTCCGAAACACTTTATGATATCTTTCCTGATGCTCCACGGTTCGAAACCTCTAAGGTGCCACCTACCCCTACGTTTGATGGTGTCATTGGTTCTGTGTCTCAGAATTCGAAGAAATCTTCGAATGGGAAGCAGAAGTCTAATTCTTCCAACAATGCTCCCACTAATCCCGCCCCGTCTGATTCTGGCAAAACCGCGGAGGTGAACGCCGTTCAGGCCAATCCTACGGAGAAAGCCTCCAAAGGGAAAAAGAAGGGCAAAGGTAAATCCAAATCCGACGCCGCGAGGCCAGAATCCAAATCTCGTACTGAGGATGGTTCTCAATGTAAACCGAAGTACCCCTGCCTCATTTGTGAAGGAGATCATTATACTAAGGATTGTCCACGACGATCTGAGGTTAGTCAACTTCTCAAGGGCTCAAAAGGGACTCCGGCAGTTCTAAAAGAGCCATTCCCGTCTCAACAGACAGATGGTTTAACAACCATCACCATTTGCACCATTTGGGTCCCAAGTTTTTATGATGAAAAGTGTTGCACCTATCTCCGTCGCTACGCGTTCGAAGGATTACAACGAATCGCGGCAGGCACCCGGGAAGGTAGTTGTGGATGGAATGCCTCCCCCCCTACCTCTGGTTCATTGGAAATCGAGAAGCCTACTCCTGAACCCGTTGTGAAGCCACCTTCTAAAGGTGTCTTACGAAGATCTTCTTATAATCCAAATGCCTGTGCTGCTCAGCACTACAACATTGTTGAGGATTTGGCATAGGCGCCTTCTGCTATGTCTGCACTAGAAGTTCTTCAAAGTTGTCCTTCACAATGGAAGGCTTTATTATCTGCGATCGGTGGCATTGATCCCGCCGATTCGAGTCTTCTCACCTTCGATTTAGAGAATTTCACTCCCCGACTTCCACATCAAATCGCTCTTGTTATTCAAGTCGGGATTAACGGTCTTAACATCCATAGGGCCGTCGTGGATGAAGGTGCCTCTACCTGTGTTATGTCATCCGCTTGCTAGAAGGCCATTGGCTCTCCGGCCCTTTCGTCCTCTCCCAATGCCCTCGAGGCATTTGATGGTCAGGAATCCAAACCCCTGGGTGTTCTCGAGAGTTTAGCGATCACTTTACAGGGGAAGACTGTCAACGTAGAAGTAGAGGTGGTTGACGCCAGGCTCAACTACAATATACTTCTTGGCCGCAGCTGGACCCATGCCATGCTATGCGTGCCATCCACCGTCTTTCGACTTCTTAAGTTCCCTCACGAGGGAAAAATCGTCACGGTGGATCAGTTGTCCTTCTTCACCTCTACTTCCGAGAACAACGTACCATACGTGGATCAGATTCTGAATCCCCCTGACAGTGTAGGACCCGGTCTCTTCAAAGACCCCGTCCTCATGGGTATCTTTCCCGCACCACCACCGCACACCGCTCAAGTTAACATGATTTCCAGGTCTGATGACCCCTGGCTCATCCCTACGCCTGAGCAGGTGTTTGAGTTTGGAGAATCAATGCCCTTAACTCCAGTAGAGATTAGCTATTGTGAAATTGTTGCCGCATCTGATCCTCCACCTCCTCAGCATGCTCCTTTGAGCATGGCTCTAGACGTCTACTCTCAATCCCCCTGGCTTGGTCAGGCCGATTCACCTGATCCTCTCAAAGAGACTTTTCCTTCCGATGAAGCCATCATTGAAACTATGTCTCTTGAGGAGCTGCCTTGGGGCGAAGGACATCATCACTCCTCTTTCATGCCTAGCTTGGGGGAAATGATAGATTTTCTAGAGCGGTATGAATCTCAGGTTCCTACTCCTCCTCTCCAAACATCCATCTTGACGCACGAGGTTTTTTCGGAGGGAAACCTGAGTAATATCACTCAAAACATCCCGATCAACATCTCCGTTAAATCGGGGATCGTTGAGAATATACACGTGGGAGTGACTTGTTCTCCTGATGAGATTCAAGTCTATACTGATCTTTTTAAAGAATTCAGAGATGTGTTCGCTTGGTCCTACGAGGAAATGCCGGGGATTGATCCCAGTATCGTAGTGCATGAGATTCCAACCTACCCTGGTGCAAAGCCCGTGCACCAACGCTTATGCCCCATGCATCCTCGGAAGGCCGCTGCAATCAAAGCAGAAGTTGAAAAAATTCTGAACGCGGGCTTTATTTATCCCATCCCCCTCACAGAATGGGTTTCCAACATTGTCCATGTTGATAAAAAGTAGGGTACTATTAGGGTCTGTGTTGATTACCACGATATTAATCACGCCTGTCTGAAAGATAACTATCCCACTCCGTTCATAGACCAGATTATCGACGAATGTGCTGGAAGTGAGATTTATTCCTTGATGGACGGTTTCTCAGGGTATAATCATATCAATATTGCACCTGAGGATCAACACAAGACTACTTTCATCTGTATGTGGGGTACTTTCGCGTATAAAAAGCTCCTATTCAGCCTGAAGAACGCTGGAGCCACTTTTCAGCGTGTGATTTCTTACACTTTCCATGACATTCGCCACATCGTTCAGCCTTATCTGGATGACTTGCTGTCTCACTCAGCTAGGCGAGAGGATCACCCTGAACACCTTCGCCAGATCTTCCTTCGCTGTAGGCGCTACAATATTAGGCTTAATCCTCATAAATGTGTCTTCTGCGTGGATTCTGGACGTCTTTTGGGATTCATAGTCTCCAAATATGGAATTAACCTTGACCCTTTAAAAGTCGAGGCTATCATCAACCTCCCATCTCCCTCCTCGCTATATCAGTTGCAGAGTCTGCAGGGAAAAGCGAACTTCCTTCGACGCTTTATCCCAAACTATGCGGAGGTGGCTAAAGGATTCACGCGCCTATTAAAGCAGAATGTTCCCTTCCATTGGGATGAAATTGCTCAACATTCCTTTGAGAAGCTAAAGACATTACTGGTAAATGCTCCTTTGCTTCGTCCTCCTGATTATCGGTGTGATTTCACTTTGTATCTCGCCGTTGCGTTTAGCACCGTTGCTATGGTTCTGGTGAAGGATGATGATGATGGTAATGAACATGTCTTTTATTATCTATCATGAAACCTTCTCGATACAGAAACGTGTTATGCTCACATCGAGAAGTTGGCGTTAGCCGCAGTACACGCTGTGCAGCGTTTTCGCCATTACATCCTGTTGCGTATGATAACAGTGGTTTCAGATTGCAACCCCATGACATATATTCTCTCTAGAAAATTACTGGGGGGAAAATACTCCAAATGGATCGTCATCCTGTAGGAATTTGACTTAGAGTTCACCACTGCTAAGTCAACCAAATCACTTGTTTTCGCAGATCTTATATGCTCACTCCTGACAGACTCCACTCCTTCACACTCCGAGGATCATATCCCGGACGAAACTATTTTCCTCATCAGTACTCGCGACCCTTGGTATGACGACATAATTGTGTATCTTCAGACCTCCACATTTCGATCTGAGTTGACTAAAGATGCCCGACGTCGAATCCGGCATCAGTCTCAACCCTACCGCATCGTAGGAGATACTTTATACCGTGTTGGAGTAGATTCGGTGCTCCGTCAGTGCCTAACCTTGGAAGAGGCTGAAAGGGTCCTAAATGAATGCCACAGTGGTGCCTGTGGTGGACATATGTCTGGATATGCTACTTCTCAAAAAATTCTGCGAGCAGGTTATTTCTGGCCGTCAATATTCAAGGACTGTATCGTTGCAGTCTGTAAGTGTCACGCGTGCCAGGTGTTTCAGCGCAAGATGTGCGCACCACCTCTCCCTTTGCATCCTGTTATTACCATCGGCCCTTTCACAAAATGGGGCGTAGATTTTATGACATGTAACCCTCACTCGGCCGGGGGGCATGCGTATATCATTGTCGCTATCGACTACTTCACCAAGTGGGCTGAAGCGATGCCTACACTAGCTGCCGACGGTAAGACAGCTGCCCAATTCATATTCAACCATATCATTGCACGTTTTGGGGTCCTGCAAGCCATCGTTACTGACCACGATACTCATTTCCGAGATTATATGATGGCCGAGCTGAATTCAAAGCTGGGCTTACACCACGATAGCTCAATGCCATATTACCCTCAGGAAAATGGCCAGGTTGAAGCAGTGAACAAGGTTTTGGTCACTATGCTTCAACGAACAGTTGGTATCCACAAATCCAATTGGCACCTCCAACTGTTCTCAGCTCTATGGGCATACCGGACGTCTGCAAAGAGTGCAACTGGATTCACACCATTTCAATTGGTGTATAGTCTAGAAGCAACTCTTCTGGTTGAATGCGATATTCCTTCGTTGAAACTAGCTGTGGAGCTTCTACCCGCACTTTTGCCGAGGAAGAGAATATTTTGTATCTGGAACGGTTAGATGAAAACCGCCGCTTAGCTGCTTTTGTGATTGAAGCACAAAAGAAGCGGATCAAAGCTCACTTCGATCAATCAGTTTCTCTTCGTTCCTTTGTTGAAGGGGACCTCGTACTCCTGTATGATCAAGCACATGACAAGCTTGGGGTTGGCAAGTTCCAACCTATGTGGCATGGGCCCTACATAGTAAAATGCATTTTGAAGAATGGGGCTTATGAGCTTATAGATTATGAAGGAGTTCCGTTGGCGCAGCCCAGAAATGGGCTGTACCTGAAGAAATACTACGCTTAAAGTCATTTTTGGTGTGGTGTGTGTACATAGGTGTGTTTTTTTCATTTGTGTGCATGTGTGGTGTGGTGTGCGATGTAAACATATTTCTGCTGATCGGGTCTTCCTGATTGTGCAGATGTCCATTCGTCCGTTTGTTGGTTTCGCGGATGGTGCCTCCCGCAGTACCAGGAACCTGTCTTCGGCGGCCTGGGTAATCTATGATCCTGCTGGTGAGTTGGTCAACCTGCAAGGTGTGTGTCTGGGACGTACTACAAATAAAATCGCGGAATATAGTGCTGTTTTATAATTATTAACTGAGGCTGTAAACCTTGGTATCTGTGAATTGATTGTGTATCTAGACTCACAACTTGTAGTATTACAACTGAACGGTCATTATTCAGTTAGAAACCCATCCATTTTACGTCTCTATCTGCGTATTCGTTTGCTGGAAAGAAATTTTGACTGTATTACATATCAGCATATACCCAGGCACATGAATACATTAACAGATGCAGTAGCTAATTTGGTGTTAGATAGACATTTGCGCAATTTGTAAATCATCATCACATGTAATAGGAAAATCCATCCAGAAATAGATATGTATATATATAGATATCGAAATGTTTACATAGTGTGCGTCGCATAGAATCAAAAAATATATATGTTCGTCTCAATACATCCGGAGACGACATGTCTCTCAAAAAATATGCATGATAAAAACCCCTAGGAGTCTAATCCGCATGGTGCTCATGATAGCAGGTGACTGCACGCACTAAGCGTCTCAGAAGTCGGTGGAGGCGACTAGGCACTCCCACCGTATGTCTCTGGTATGCCATCGGTACATCCGCCAACTGGGCGTATTCTGGGATCCCTCGGGCGATGCCCTCGAGATTCTGGATTAAATTCCCCCTTTCTGCACCCTCTGCCTGAGGATCAGGTGCGGGAAGAGTTCTCCATGCGATAGGAGACATACTGGCTGGTATCTCTAGGCCCACGTCTGCATACATATAAAATGTGTCAGGAAGAACATGTATTAACAAAAAATCATAAAACACAAAAATAAAAAAGAGAAGAGGTCATACCCAACTCCTCGTCCCAATCATCTCCCTGCGGCAGTGGGAGATCTAAATCACCAGTGAAATCGGTACCTGCATATGGCCAGTCTTCCACTATGATCAACTGACACCGCAACCACCCAAAAAAATCCGGCCTCCGTGTTAGGTCCCTATATCACTAGTATAGCCCCTTATTATTGTTAGTGTAAACCCCTTATTGTTATTATTGTACCCTTGTAACCCCCATTTTGTTATTATTGTGCCCTTAAATTATTATTGTTAGGTCGGATAGGATTACATTGTGGCCCACTAGGATTACATTATGGCCCCATGGACTCCTATATATAGAAAGGAGGTTTGTAAATTGTATCATCCAAGAATTGTTCATTTATGTAATGTATTGGAGGTTGCCCCCTCGAAGTGGCTTATTTCTAAGGCGTTCATATCTCTTTTCTTCTATTTTTTGGAGCTGGTTACACAACATTTGGTATCAGAGCTTGGGATTCTAGGGTTTCGCTGCTCCAAACAGGTCATCGTGGCATTTTCGCTATAACTTTTTTTCTACGAAGTTTCAGAAGCTGAAATTTTAAGGGTGCGAAGAAACAATCCTGAGGAAGCTTGTGTAAAAATTTCAGATTTTGGTTCGCAATAAATTCGGAGATATCATCTGTGGAAGTCAGGTATTTTTTCAGGCTCCTAAACAGGTCATCGTGGAATTTGCGCTATAACGTTTTTTCTACGAAGGTTCAGAATCTGAAATTCATATGGTGCGAAGCTAAAATCCTGAGGAAATTCGTCAAAAAATTTCAGAGCTTGGTTCGCAATATTTTTGGAGATATGATCTGTGGAAGGTAGTGCTTTTTCAGGCTCCTGAATTTCATCTCAAAGAGGTGATCGTGGGAAAAGTTCAATAACTCTCTCTCTGAAGATTGGATTGGAGTGCCGTCAAAAGTGGTCGCAATTACACGGCCTGTAGTTTCTTCGCTATCAATTTCAGAGACAAAGGACAAAACAGTGACACGTGGCTAGTCGTACAAGTTCGCTCTACTGAACCAGTCCAGAATTAGGTCATTGTGGGAGATTGGACACAACTTTGTCTTGGAGAATCAAAATCAGGTCAGACCTGTGGCATTTGAAAGAAGCTTTAGAGGGCTACTACAGGGCTGAATTTCAGATATCAAAGATTTTCAATTACGGAGAGAATTCAATTTCAATATCGATCTCCTAAAAGCTAGTAAAAGGTGTGTATTTTTTTTCCGAATTGCATAAGTCTTGTTTGAAGAATCAAGTTGAATTGATTCCAAAGGCATCTTGTAGAATAGATATCAATATTGGATTCTAAAATGGCCCCTAAAAAGAATTCAACACCCATTAAGCCTTCAGAAGGCTCTACTATGACTCATGAAGATGAAGAATTGCAACATGATCTATCAAAATTACAAGAGCAAATGCAACAGTTTTCATTCTCGCAAAGAGCAACAAAAAATAAAATGGAAGTTTTGAAGAAAGGCATGGAAGTGAAGATAGACGGTTTGAATAAAGGCATGGAAGCTAAGATGGATGACATGAAAGACAACATGGAAAACATGAAGAATGATCTAAAAGCATACATGGAAGGCTTGATTACAAGCTTAAAACCAGAAATGATTCCTAATGGCGGAAATATAGGAGAAGAACCTCATGATGAGAACAAAATAAATGTTAATCATGATTTCATAAACTCGAATGTTGGTGGGAAGAACCACCATATTCCAAAAATGGATATGAGGAAGTTTGATGGAAAGGATCCTGCAACATGGATACTACAGATGGAGCAATATTTTGATCTCCATAATGTGCAAAACACACAAAAGGTACGCATTGCAACTTTACATTTAGAAAAAAATACATTTGTATGGTATCGATGACTTTGCTCCCGTAAAAAAATTGTCACTTGGTCAATTTTTACGGAGGAAATGATAGCACATTATGAGGATACAAAGAGAAACACCTTCTTTAGCCAATTGATAAATCTCAAACAAAAGGGTTTAGTGGGGCGACACATTGAGGACTTCCAAAAATTGAATATAAGGGTAACTGATATTCCGGAGGAACACAGGATTGACCTCTTCATAGGCACTTTAAAGGATAACATCCAACATGAAGTTCGCGTTTTGGAACCTGATTCATTGGAGAAGGCATTCAGGTTGGCAAGAAAAGTTGAATGTAAAATTTTGGCGACAAGGAAGCCTACCACTCAATTCTATAAAGAAGGAAGTGTTGCTACGCCTAGATTTCCACAACCTACAAGGTTGACACCACAACAATTGGAAGAAAAAAGAGCAAAAGGGCTTTGCTACGGTTGTGATAGCAAATACACTAAAGGTCATAAGTGTGCTGAGAAGAAATTATTTTACATAGATTGTGAAGAAGAAGAAGAAAATGAACAAGAAGAGGATCTACACCAGGAACCACCCCTAGAAGAAGAAGAAATGAATCCGACCATATCGTGTAATGCGCTGGCAGGAATTACCACTCCTCAAACTCTCAAGATAGAAGGACATATCAAGAAGAAAAGGGTAATAGTGTTGATTGATTCAGGTAGCACCCATAATTTTATTCATTATAAGGTAGCAAAGGAATTAAATTGTTTCCTATACCCAGCACCAGAATGTCAAGTGATGGTTGCAATGGAGGAACTATAAATTGCTCTGGAAAATGCCATAATATCAAGATAACCATGGGGGAATATGTATTGACTAGTCCAATGCTTGCCATTCCTATGGGAGGTGCTGATGTTGTACTAGGAGTACAATGGTTACAATCTTTGGGGACGGTAGCTTTTAATTCTCAAGAACTTTTCTTGAAATTTTTTTCAGAAGGAAAGGAAGTCGAATTACGGGGTATTGTGGGGAAGCCAGGAAGGATAATAAGCTCTAATGTCATGACAAAGCTTCTAAAGAAAGAACAGCGAAGCGTAATTGCACAATTATGCTCACTAGAAGTTCCAACATCAAAATCATCTATTTCTGCAGATCTCCAACAAGTCTTGGACAATCATTCCAAGGTGTTGAAACTCCCAAAGGACTCCCACCTATTCGTGATCATGATCATGCTATTCATTTGATTCCAGGAAGTGTTCCTCCAAACATCAGGCCTTATAGATATCCTTACTTCCAAAGAGCGAAATTGAACGTATGATTGCAGAAATGTTAGAGGCGGGTATAATTCAACCCAGTCAAAGTTCTTTCTCTGCTCCTGTAGTGTTGGTACACAAGAAGGATGGATCATGGCGAATGTGTCCGGATTATAGGGAGCTCAATAAGCTCACCATTAAAGACAAATTTCCCATTCTTTTGATTGATGAATTATTGGATGAATTACATGGAGCAATTTATTTTACCAAGTTGGATCTTCGTTCAGGATATCATCAAATTAGAATGAAGACTGAAGATATTCCAAAAACAACATTTCGAACTCATAAGGGTCATTATGAATTTTTGGTCATGCCTTTTGGCCTTACCAATGCACCTTCTACATTTCAAGGGTTGATGAATTCCATTTTCAAACCCTTCCTTAGAAAATTTGTGCTAGTATTTTTTGATGATATACTAATCTACAGCGAGTCTTGGAAGGATCATGTTGAACATGTTGACAGGGTGCTCAAACTATTGCAGGAGAAACAATTATATGCAAAAACATCCAAATGTTTCTTTGGAGTACGAGAGGTGGAATATCTGGGTCATATTGTATCTCACGAGGGTGTTAAAGTAGACCCTAACAAAATTAAAGCCATTAAGGAATGGAAAGTCCCCACAACCATAAAGCAGTTGCAAGGATTTCTCAGGTTAACAGGGTATTATCGCAAGTTTGTTAAGAATTGTGGGAGAATAGCATCACCTCTAACAACATTGTTGAAGAAAGATGCATTTTCATGGACTCCTGAAGCAACTAAGGCCTTTGAACATCTTAAAGAGGCAATGTGCCTAGCATCGGTCTTAGCTACGCCAGACTTCACAAAAACCTTTATTGTGGAATGTGATGCATCAGGAAATGGAATTGGTGCGTTTTAATGCAGGAAGGAAGACCCATTTCTTTTGAAAGTCGTCCAATCAAAGGAAAGTATTTACATAAACCTATTTATGAGAAGGAAATGTTAGCAATACTGCATGCACTAAAGAAATGGCGAACTTACCTAATGGGAAGACACTTCAAGGTAAGAACTGATCATGATAGTCTTAAACACTTTTTGGAACAAAGACTATCTTCAGAAGAGTAGCAAAAATGGGTCACAAAGATGTTGGGTTATGACTTTGAAATAGTCTACAAAAAAGGAAAGCTTAATGTTGTTGCAGATGCACTCTCAAGAAAGAATGAAGAGGTGGAAGCATTGCTTTGTGCCATTTCTATTATCCAACCAGATTGGATAACCGAAGCAAGAGATGAATGGAAGAAGGAAAAAGATGTATGGACATTCATTCAAAAGTTGCAGCAAGATCCTAGTACATCTGATACATTTAGTTGGAAAAATGATTCCTTATGGTACAAAGATCGCTTATATCTTTGTAAGAAGTCCCAACTAAAACAAAAGATTCTTCTGGAATTGCACACTTCTCCTTTAGGAGGACACTCAGGATTTTTAAAAACTTACCACAGGGTGAAGAAAGAATTTTTTTGGGATGGCCTTAAATCTGATATTCAAAAGTTTGTGGCGGAATGTTTGGTTTGCTAGCAGAATAAAGTGGAGACAATTAAGACCCCGGGACTTCTACAACCTTTATCCATTCCAAGTCAATGTTGGGAGGAGATTTCAATGGATTTTATCACAGGTTTACCTAAGTCCAAAGGAAAGAGTGTCATCATGGTGGTAGTTGATAGACTTTCCAAGTATGCACACTTTTATGCGTTATCTCATCCATTTAAAGCAAGTACAGTTGCTACTACATTTATGGACACAATTCAAAAGCTACATGGAAGCCCAAGGGTTATTGTGAGCGACAGAGATCCCATTTTTACTGGAAATTTTTGGACGGAGTTATTTTCTTGTTTGGGTACTCGATTAGCTCATAGCTCATCTTATCATCCTCAATCTGATGGTCAAACTGAGATAGTAAATAAATGTTTGGAAGGATATCTTCGTTGTTTTGTATCTGATAAACAAACACGATGGGTCAAGTGGTTACCTCTCGCTGAATGGTGGTATAACACTTCCTTCCATACTGTAGCAAAAATGACCCCATTTATGGCACTTTATGGATATCATCCACCATCCATCACATCATCTTTAAGGAAAATTCGAAGGTTCAAGCAGTGGAAGATCACATCGAGCATCAGCAAGAAGTTCTCCAACTCTTAAAGGATAACCTGAATTTGGCACAAAATCGAATGAAACAACAGGCAGATCAACATCGCAGCGAGAGAAGTTTTGATGTAGGAGATTGGGTATTTTTACGGCTACAACCATACAAACAAATGTCCCTCGAGCAAGCAAAGAAGGATAATAAATTATCGCCAAAGTACTATGGTCCTTACAAGGTGTTGCAAAAGATTGGTACTATGGCATACAAATTGGAGCTTCTTGCTTCTTCGCGAGTACATCCAGTTTTCCATGTTTCATGCTTAAAGAAGGTTATAGGTGAAGATCTTCCAGTTCAAACAATATTGCCAGAACTTGATGAGGAAGGAAAAATCATATTGGAACCAGAAGCGGTCATGGAAACAAGAACTCGACAACTACGGAATCGATCAATTTCAGAGTATCTCATCGAGTGGAAGAACTTACCCACTGAAGATTCTACATGGGAGGATGAGAATTTTATACAGAAGCACCCAGAGCTACTCAAGCGTTGAGGACAACACTTTTTTGAAGGAGAGGGGCATGTTAGGTCCCTATATTACTAGTATAGTCCCTTATTGTTGTTAGTGTAACCCCCTTATTGTTATTATTGTACCCTTGTAACCCCCATTTTGTTGTTATTGTGCCCTTAAATTATTATTGTTAGGTCGGCTAGGATTACATTGTGGCCCACTAGGATTACATTATGGCCCCATGGACTCCTATGTATAGAAAGGAGGTTTTGTAAATTGTATCATCCAAGAATTGTTCATTTATGTAATGTATTGGAGGTTTCCCCCTCGAAGTGGCTTATTTCTAAGGCTTGCATATCTTTTCTTCTGTTTTGGAGTAGGGTTACACAACACTCGGGACATCTGTTGGCCCCCTCCAGCTTTGGGCATCAGTTCTGCCCAGTGAGCCATTCTTGGCTCTCGTGGAATAGGCTCAGCTACTATGGCCCCTTGGCCCTGGAAGATTGGTAATCGTTCCAGAATGAACGATACCAGGATAGAACCATAGCCAAACTGTTTCAGCTTGGCTTGTTTGCATTTGGTCAGTTGCCTCTTTATGTTTATCGTCACTGCTGTGGCCCAGTCGAACAATAGAGGAGTCATACACTCTGAGGCTAACAAAAGTTGGGCCTTTGTGGCCTCGTGCGGTGCCTGCGACCCCGCAGCCCAGGTGATGGTATGCAGCACCACTCTCAGTGCCAGATCAGGAATGGTGTGGATGTCCACCTTTCCACTTCCGGATCCTAGGTGTGCCCCTCGGCACACACCTGCCATCACTTGCTCCATTTTCTCACCAGACGGTCTGCTCCCTGTCAATATGGGTACCGGACCTCTGCGCGATAATCCGGTTATGAAGTACACGTCAGCAACCTCCAGTTCTAACACTTGGTCCCGCAGTTTGAATACTTGTTCATCTGCGTCCCACATATTGATCAAGTACTGCAGAAGCTCAGGTTGAGCTCGTAAACAGGGCGTCAGGAAGAAATTTTTTAGCCCACAGTTCTTGAGGGCATTCATGCAAGTTTCATTTTCCATGGCTTGTTCATCCTCTTCACCGTGCTCTCTCTCTTTCCACTCAATCACCATTTTTCTCGGTTTCCTGCATCAACATGGTCACAAACCCTTAATTAGATCTCTAATGAGCTTCAAATTTCATCCAAATTGACTAGAATCTCGAATTTTTAAGCGGAAATTTGGGTTCCGCCGCTGGCGCGGCTGTTTCATGAACAGTTGTGCCAGTCGGCGCGGGCCCTTTGCATATAAAAGCCCATTGGCGCGGGTCCGTGCCCGATACCCGCGCCAATGAGCGGAGCCCTAAAAATTTAAATAGTTGCCTCAGAAGTCTAATGCATGATGGAAAGCTATTAAAAAATGGATTGAAATGGAGTACAAGGAAGCGCCTCTTACCTGGAACTGACGGAACTCTGAATAGTAGCCCGGATCGGTCGCAATCGCAGTCGGAAGTTCGCACACAAATTGGACCACTGCTGCTCTTTGGTGAGGTAAAAAGTAAAAAGTAATTTTATTTTTACCATTTGACATATTTATAACTTTTTGAACTTAAAATAGGTCCTGAAAGTTATTTTTTCTGAATATTTTAATATATTTTGTCAAAAATGGGTTTTACACTTGCCTTTTTGTGCAGCAACAGGTCTTTCATGCAACTTAGATGGCGAAACGAGTTGTATTTTATACTTTTTCGGACTCGGTAAATACACGAAAAAGTCACTCTGGAGTCATCTTTCAGCTCTTTTCTGACTCTCTAAACATGAAAATATTGTCGAGGCCCTTGTCGTTTCGATCTCGTTAAAGTGGACACGAATCGACATCTACCCAGTATACGTTTACCCCTTTTTCGGGCTGGGATGGATTATTTACGAAAAAGGAATACCCTAGCCTATCGCGACTAGGAGGTTTTCTTGGATATTGTTTTCTACCTTTTTGGGTTCGAGGAACTATCTACGAAAAGGGACCGCTGGATTTTACTTTTCTGCTATCTTTTCAAACTCTCTAAACATGAAAAGACGCCGAGTTATCCCTTTGTCAGACTCGTTAAACCCTGATGACATTGGATTCAGTCGAAATGACGTTCTCCGAGTTCCTCCTTCCTAGGGCTCGTTAAATGTACTAGGATGGATTCGCCCGAAGGGCGGACTTATATTACAAGCATATGCGATCCCCTTCAAGCTTGTTGTCAAAAATAATTGGGGTACTCGCAGAAATGGTGGGGGAAAATGGAGCCAGTATCATTGTCATGTCGGCAGTATGTCATTCTTGAACATGGCACTTGTCTGCATTCGCGTCGGGTTGGGGACATCTCATCTCATTCTTCACTTGCCTCCATGGGTTTGGATAATCCCTTTTGACCTCTCATCTGCTCATTGCCTCGTCACCATGACCTCTGATCCGTTGATGTCAAATACTGCCAAGTCCACTATCGTGCCGTTTACATGTTCAAGAGAAGTTGACCTCTGCAAGCATCAACCTTCCTCTGATTCTCATATGATCCTGATTCACAAAAACACCATTTTCCTCTGTCTCGTGTCGATGATGTGGGAAAAATTATGGCCCACCTTCGATCAAGGTCACTTCCCGTCGACTTCAGCTCATTATCCGGGAAGCTGCTCTAGAGACTCCCTTATGGTACCTTGGAGCCTGCATGCCTCAATGGCAGGTTCGTCGCATTCGATGTGAGGTTTTCATCATTGGCCTCCGATCGGATGATTCTGCGGGTGTTCGACGTCAGCTCATTTATTCACACGCCGTAGATTGTACCTGTGGTACCTTGAGGACCATCGTCATTATTGGTGGTTTCTCTCGCGTCTGTTAACAGCTTTCATCATTGGCTGGTAATCAGACGATGTTCTTGCATGTTCGACATCAACTCACACATTCGCATGCTTGAACTTGTACTCTTGTCTTCGGGGCTTTCCTAGATGTGAGCGCAACAGACCCGGATTGTGTCTTGTAATTCAGGTTGCGATATTGTGGATTATTATGATTATTTACATGAATCACTGATTGGATGGCTGCGACCATACCTGAGTCTATTTATCAATCCTCACTGGATGGCTGCGTCCATGCCTTGGATCTAGATTATTGTAAACTCTGTTATGGATGGCTGTGCCCATACCACATATATATATATCATGTATCTGAGACATCAGTTGTACTTCGCTCCGCAGGTTTTCCGATGGCGGTGTTTTCAGTCGGCATGATATCGTAAAGCATTTCACCCCTCTCTCTCTCTCTCGGGCCTCATGATTTAGGGGGCATCTGTTACACAACAATTTTTCACCATCCCTGCAATCCCCATCCCGCACATTGGAGGGTTCATTCCATGACCTGTGGGCAGAGTTAAGACTTGAAAATACTTTCATTGCATCCCTCTGAAGATGAGCTTTAATTGCCTTGAAGAAATCTCCTTGCAAAAAACCCTAAAAATAGCTCTTTTTCCATTGGTGCGGTTCCATAGTTCAACCCTCGTGCCAAGAGGGAAAATCCTCCAAAGAGGGCGCGCCAATTGGCGCTATATCATAGAGCCACACCCGCGCCAACCATATTAAGAGGTGTTTTTAAAAAATAAGAGGCGGAAGTTTCATCCTAAAAAATTCCTGGACTGATATCTATCTTGAGTTGGGTGGTTTGGCTACGGATTTCCATAGAGAGGAAGTGGTTTGCCACCTCTCATGGAAGCTTCCATTATGATAGGGCCAATCCCATAATTATAGGGATCCCAACTTCCCTTCCTCCTCCTATAAAGGCTTGCCCATCTCCATAGCAAGCTAGTTCCAAAATCCCCAAGTTCCCAAGAGCTTTCATGCTGCAAAAGCCTTCTTGATTCCCTAAGGCCAAATCCAATCAAGGAGACTATTGCCAAGTATTCAGAGAGAGAGGCTTGTCCCATCCTTGACAGGATTTATCGAGACATGTGCTGCTAACGACCCACCAAAGGAGAATTCGACGTCGAAGCTTTGGTTGTATTCTTCTTTTTGACTCATTAATACTAAGCGACTATTGGTTATGGTTCCACTCTTGTTCTTGATCATGTTCATGAGTTATGTCCTCTTCGACTGACATATAGTCATATATAATGGATTTAATGCTTGCGTTTGTGTTGTTTCTTACATGTGCAGGTGTCCGACCACGGAGATCGTGAGGATTGTGATCTGCCAGGGCAAAGGAACGGGAGCACCACCTCTTCTACAAACGACAACGTTGGATTCCAGGTAAGCCTTCCTCGCAAGTCGGTTTATTTATGATTAGGAACTTGCACTGTAGCGTGTTTGATTGTTGCTAGACCCGATCTGGGCTAGTAGGGATCGCCTCTGTCCGCAGAGGGGATTTACCTCCTCAACAGAGACCCTTTGGAACCTCTTGCAAAAGTGCAAGAGTTTCTCCCCTTGGAGCAAGTGCTCCATCCTCCTCTTCATGAGGTGCTTGAGGGGCTCTTGTCATGACTGCGTTATCATCACCTACCTTCCCTTCCTCCTCTTCAATAGTTGAAGTTGCCTCATCATCAATAAGAGACCTTAGATCTTGGTCTTCTATTGAAGGAGGAATCTCTGTGCCTTCCTTTTGAGAAGAAAGCCCTTCATCAAATGGAGATCTTGCCCTTGGAAATGTATGAAACAAGCTTACACCCTCTTCCATGGTTTTCAAAAATGGAGTTGGATTTATAGACCCTTCCAATTCATGCAAAATATTTGTTTGATATGGTTTTATAACCTTCATAAAAGATGTTTCACATGATGTTTCCTCAAACCTTTCTACTAATCTTTCAATAAAATTTGCATAGGTAGGTGTATTTGCATTTTTTAAGGAAAAATATTCAAACGACCACCAAGCATTTTCTTTATCTTAAAAATGTAGCGTTTCTACGTTGATGGCTTCAATTTCTGAAACTTGATGTTGTTGCACAAAGCTGTCTAGCTCCTCCACCCAAACCCTAACTAGACATTTAGGTGATCCATAAAAAGTAGATAGAAAGAATCTGTCCACACCATGCTGCTTCACCTTTGTGCTTCTTTCCTCCTTGATCTTGTAGAACCCTTGGAAGTTCAAATGATCTTTGAACTCCTTAGGTTGAGCCTCATACTCATGCAATTACTCACCAAGAGTCTCCTTCTTGGGCACACCTCCTCTCTTCCTTTTCATGAAGAAGTCATTGACAGAATGTTGAAGATTTGATGGTATGTCTGAGTGCTCATACCCATAATACGGGGACTTGAAACTTTCCTCATGTACAGATCTTGTAGATCTTGTTGAGGGGTTTTCATTTTCCCTCCTCATTTCTTTGTTGTCTTTGCTTCCATCCTGTAGAGTTTGAAAGAGAAGTTTTGAGAACCTATTTCCTCCAGACAATAAGGGTTTTCTTTGATCTCTCTTGCAAGTATCCTCCTCCCCATGAGAAGACTCCATAATTCTTGAAGCTCACAGGTTGAGCCAATATTGATGCTTTGATACCACTGTAATATCCCAAAATAGGGAATTTCTACAACAATAAGAATACCCTAAGGTATTCAAAATTTGGAGAATAGCAAGAAAAAATATTATATAGTGTATTAAAACACATAGCCATCAAATAACAACCACAACAACAAACTATGTCTTCATACAATGTCTCTAAGTGGGGAAAAGTAGTAATAGTGGCCCCAAAATCGTTATTTTATGAAGATGGAGTTTTAACAGGGGAAAATAATGGTTGTGTCCTTTAGTATATGTAATATATGACTTTCATGCAAAAGAGTTTCAGAAAAAAATTCCTTTAGCCTAGTTAATCAGGCCTGCCATGCTCAAAACAACTTAAAATTGATGAAACCCCAAGACTACAACACACAAAAATTGCTGCATAAAGAGACTGCGCATCCTAATGGAGATCAAACTGAGAAAATAGAGAGAAAAATCAAATATTATATTAGATTAATCAATGAGGCATAAAAAAAGAGATCTAGTCTCTTTTATACAAATCCAAGAAGACCCGGCAAAGGCTTCTTGACAAAAAAGATATAAAAGAAAGAGCTACTGCATATCTGTGGCTGAATCACACTGTATAGCTAGAGATTTGCATAATAATGGCTGAAAATTCAACGAAATGGCTGTATAATCTTCTTCTATCTTTCCCAAAGAAAGGTTGATCCTCCTCTTGGGAAACTAGCTCATAAAAGTGGGGTTTTAGCCCCTCCCACTACACACCTTAAGAAATAACACATTTCTTGAAGGGAATACATTATGGCTAAAGGAAATTGCTTGGAAAACACCTGATAGTGGAAAAATGCAGCTCAAATAGCTCCTCTTAGATCTCTTGAACAAGATCTCCAAGAAAGAGTAGGGAATCCCCACGTGTGAAACCCCTAACACTAAACAGTGCATGCAACTCTGCTAAACAACCAAGAGTGAAATGAGTATAAATAGACACATAAAAAATATAATCTTCAATACCCATATGATTTCCATTTCCTCCGTTATATACTTGATGAGCTTCCTCACCAAGGGTCCCACCGCTTTAGGAGGTTGCTTCCATGCAAAGTCTCCTCCACCATAATCACGCTGTCTTCATTATTGAGGATCATCCCTCTATAATGTAGTTTGATTTAGTCAAGCTTGACTGGATCAATCTTGATGGGATCATCCTTGACTGAATCTTCATGCCTTGTCTCCTTCCACACTCAAAGTGTCTTCATTTTGACTAGCTAGATTGATCTTCATTCACATTGAACTGTCTTTATTTAGGATCCACTCTTTGGGGATAAATTATATTGACTTGGTCAAACTTGACCTTTTCAAACTTGACCTTTTCACACTGTGAGGGATTTTTATTTCTACTTAAGAAACTAATGAGCCTCCTTGCTCATTTATTCATTCAACTTAAATTTAAAGTCAAAATTAATATTCCTATTAGTTGTAAGATAATTTAGGAATATTACACATCCTTATCTGGAAAATTTTGTTGTAGTATTCATTCATGACATCTTGATATATTCTAAGGATGAGGAAGAGCATGCAGAACACCTAGCAGAAATGTTGAGATTGTTAAGAGAGCATCAATTACATGCCAATATTATTAAGTGTAGTTTATTTCAGACAAAATTTCATCACTTGGGACATGTCGTTTCCAAGGAAGGTATAGGAGTGGAACTAGAAAAGATCAAATCTATCATGGAATGGGCAGCCCCTAGGAATGTGGATGAGGTCACATCATTCATGGGAATAACAATTTATTACAGGAGGTTCATTGGGAAATTCTCATGGATTTACTATCCTATTACATCTTTATATATAAAAGGAAATAAATCTAAATGGACATAGGAATGTGAGGCTAGTTTTGAGCATTTGAAGCAGTTTCTTACAAATTCTCCAATTCTAAAGATTGTAGATCCAAATAAATATTTTGTGGTGTGTGTAGACGCCTCCAAGAGAGGACTTGTGATCTAGGTGGATATTTGTGTCCTCCCACCTATTCCACTTGCGGCCCCACCATTTTTTCTTTCAGTTTTCAGTTTCCTTAATTATAGCACAATTTACTATTTTTAGCAGTTTTTTTTGGGTCCTGAACTTCTGGAGCCGTTTTGAGGCCCTAAACGTCGTTTTTTGGGCATTAAGCCTACGAAGAAGATGAGTCAGTTCTAAAATTGATAGTTGCAATTAGTAGTTGTAGTCCTCAGATAGATCTTTCTAACGATGTATCATGTGTGTCAAACATAGATAGTATGCCAAAATTACGACCCCGGGAAATTGATGTACCAATTTACCCCGACGGGGCCCATATTATGGTGTTTCATCTCCTAGGGTTAGGTTTTTGGATGTTTTTGGTTTTCCATTATTTCTTAATAATATATAGGATTTCAAGCCTCATTGTAACACCAGAGGCCTGTGGCCACCACATCTCTTCTCAGAGATAAGCTACCAACGTCCTAGCTAGTTTATTTCCATTGTCTATAAACAAATTTCAGTTCTTTGATATTAATGAAATGAAGTGTTATTTCCATTGAATTTGTATATTTATGGTTATATGTGTATTCTTTTGTGTTCCAACATAAATCTGGATTAGTGGTATCAGAGTGGTCTACTCTTTCTCGATCCTTCTTTGCATGTCCCCAACGAGGTCAGGGTATAAGGAGTTTGGGATCGATCTGGTTGAACCTTTGCAAGATCAACCTTGCAAACCCTGACAATCATCCATGGGGGATGAAAAGAAATATGAGGGAGCAGGAGATCCTATCAAAATATTGCTCGAGGAGACCCTCGAAAAAAAAAGGAACGGGATGATGGATAACTTTGCTCAGATATTTCAACGTCTGCCCACTAGCGGCGCATCCTCATCCAACAACCACTCTGGAGGTACATATCCTTTTAAGGTACAAGTAAACTTTGAAATTCCCATATTTTAGGGCCAAATAGATGCAGATGTGGTAGATAGACGATTGAATATATTAGAAGGATATTTCTCATTTCATGAATTTTCCGACCGGGTGAAGATTATTTTTGCACTCCTCAAAGCTACCCCCCATGTCAAGGACTGGTGGGAAACATACTGTGAGAAAAAATATGAGGGGGAACCATCTTTTTTCTTGGCCTTACCCACTTGGAATTATTTCCAAGATGCCATCAAGGAACAATATTATCCCATGGAGAGATATGAGGACAAGTACATACAATGGACTACGCTGCGGTAACAAAGGGATCAAGATGTGGATGAGTTGGCGAATATGTTCCATACCCTATGCAAAAAGTTGGTTATCAAATATTTAGAGAAACACTTGGTGCTAAAGTACCGTAGTTGTTTGCACATATACATTCAGGAGGAAATGGAGTTCCTTGACATCTCCTTGCTTGGTACGACATATAGGTATGTTGCCAAGATTGAGCAGAAATGAAAACAGAAGAAGTGAGACTTTGGATCTGTGAATCAAAAGAAAGGGAAAGGTGCCCCAAAACTGCAGAACAAAGGAAAAATCCAAGGCATGGTGGCCCAAGATAACCTACCAAAGCTGCAAGAAAAGAAAAATCCCACAAATCCAAAGAAGGACACAGGAAAGTGGTGTGAGTTCCATAAGTGTTCCACTCACAACACAAGTGAGTGTCGGGCCAAGAATTCACTGGTGGCCGAGATGATGGCTTTTGAATTGGATGCATGATTTGACTCTGAATCAGAACCCAACAGGGGGAAATAGTGGCAGTACTGCAGAAATATTTCTATTGGCCGAAACTTAGACAAGATGTTGGGAAGTACATCAGATTTTGTACTAGTTACTCCATTTCCAAACTGACCATTAGGAAGAAAGGCCTCTATACTCTGCTACCTACCCATAGTTGACCTTGGGAATCCATCTCCATTGATTACATGTTGGGCCTTCCTTCTACTAAGCATGGAAACCACTCTGTTTTCATAGTCGTCAATAGATTCTCGAAGATTTCCATTATGTCGGTCTGCAAGAAGAATATCACAACAAAAGCCACTGCTAAAATCTTCTTTGAATGAGTGTGGGTGCAATTTGGGATGCCACATTCTATCATCTCAGATTGGGATAATAGGTTCTTCAACAGATTTTGGTCCATCCTCTGGTCAATGCTAGACACCAATCTCACCAAGTCCACAACTTTCCATCCCCAAACTGATGGCAAGACAGAGGTCGTCAACATGATGATTGTACACATTACACACATGTACAATTCAAATCATCCACGCACATGGGATGGGAGCCTCCCTTTGTACAACATAATTATAACCGAGCTCTCCACAACTCAACTAGCCACATCCCCTTTCAGGTGGGTGTGGGGTTCCAACCACCATGTCCCATTGATGTAGCCATGCCATTTTTGGCTACTCAGGACGATTTGGCTCATGTCTAGTGTTGTGGATCATTTTCATATCCTTTTATTTTCAATTCTTGAAAATATGAAAAATTAAAAAATAGTTGAAAATATGTGAAAGTATTAAAATTCTTATACTTTAGCATAAAAAACATTTATGTTGATATATTGGAGTTAAAAGTTTAAACACTTTAAACTTTATGAAAATGGGTTCCGCGTTTATGTTTAAAGATCGATCAATTTGTTGGGCGGAAAGCGTTGATGGTTTTAATTCTTATCAAAAGGCCCAAATCGTGGGCACAAATACTGCACGAGATAATAAGATGAGTGCCTTCGCAGTTGACTGGGTTGATTGTGAGGACAACAGAGATGGAAAATGGAGATTGAGTGCGGGGGCACTAGCCAAAATTTTCCTCCGTACCTCGAGACCCCTCGCAGTGATGTAGGGCGCTGAGTTGTTCACAACTATCTTCCACGTTGGGTGAAATCAACGGCTCGTTGGCACATCATGTCAGCATTAAAATTTAAGGCCACGCCACCTATTTAAATAAAATTCACATTGTTTTTAAAATCACTTGTGATTAGTTTATGCTGTGTCCTGTTTTAGTTTTCAGTCACCCTAGTAAAATTGACTACCCTGTAAGTTTTTCTTTGTGATAATTTTCAGTCATGGCTAAGTGTTCATCCTTGTCAGGTTCTGCTAGTCATATCCCTCTCATGGACACCGAGGGGGATATTCAAGATACCTTTTGTTCTATAATTCATCTTCCATTTTATCAGCAAGTCATCCTGAATGACAAAGCCTCCCCTGTTTATACTGCCATGTTCAATTCTGGAGTGCTTTCTGCATGTATCCCAAAGACTCACCTTTGTCTTGAATTTATCTATTGGTTGGTGTCAGTCATGTACCCTGGGAAATGTTTTGTTATGAATTTTTAGGGAGGGAATGTTTTGCAAGTGTCTACCCAGCTAATCCACCAAGCCCTTTGCCATCCTGAGTCAGAGTCATCCGTTCAGTTCTTCGACGATTCTTTGGTAACCTATTATGATAATCTTGCAGGTGAAGATTTTAATAAGTTCATATACTTTTTGAAGCCAAACACGAAGCAATTTCAGGCGGATAGCAAGGAGTTTTCTATGGATATATTTGATGCAGAAGTTCAACCAGTATTAAGCAGCATTGCGAAAATTCTGGGCAAAGATGATAATAGTATAGTGGATAAATTAGTCTTGGGCATGTTTTCCATGATGACAAAGCCAGGAATAGTGCTGGATATTCCATCATATTGGCAGGAAGCAGTTAATTCACAGCTAATGAGCCTTTCATTAATAGGTTCTTTTAAATTTCCTTCATTGATTGTCTACTTGTTCTTATATCAAAATGTGGAAGATTTCATGCATCTAGGTTTGAATATTATGGATATAAACAAGAAAATGAAATCAGTAGTTCTGGACAGATGTAGTAAGAAGAGACTCAAAATGAAGTTGGATTGTTTGATTTTTCAAGTTATTTCATGTCAGTTGCATATAAAATCTTGAATGGAATTCCTCCTCCCTATTTTCTACCTAAAGATCAGGAGTATTTTTATTTAGGAGTAAATTGCAAATTTGGAGATTGGTTTGTTTTTGAGGATTAATTTGAAATTAGGCTATATGGAGCAAGTGTTGAGCCTTATATACTTCCAATTTTTGTGCCTATGAGGCTATTTGCCTTGGAATTTATTCGAGAAAGCCTAAATTTTGATCAAGTTCACTGTGTGCCCATGAAAAAGGGGCGTTGAGCCCTGAAATTGTCTTCTCTTTTGCCAACTTTCACCTCATTTCATCATTTCTTTATCATTTCATAAACCTAAATATCAATGAGAATGATTAATATTGCTTAAGGGTTGCATACAAATGATTAAATTATTGTACTTTCATGATTATTACTGTCTTAATAATTTTTGAATAGTTTAGCTATAGAATACAAGCATTCTGTAGCCAGTCAAGCGTTCCCTAGCTATTTTTGTGTTTAAGTATGTTACAGGTGTCAACTGGAGAAAAGGCACACATGGGTGGATTCAAAATCTTCCCTACATGGTTCCTTCTTATCCACGAGGATTGAATCGATAGCTGGAGGTGTCTAAGCCCATGGTCAAAGAAAAGGTCAAAGAAACTGTTTTCTACAGGAATTAGGACTCATGATTTTCTTTACAGCAAATCAGGAGTCCCAAAAGAGTTTCAATTCAATTTTAACTTAAAAATTACACCTGTACCTATTTTTGTTCTATGTTAGTTATGAATTTTCATATAAATTAAGCTTTGTAATATCGAGAAAGAACAGTTGATACATATTTTATCATTACAGTGATACTCTGTTTTCAAGCACTGTGTTAATAAAAGGGGTTTAGCCTTGATGTTGTTTTGAATACAATCTTAAGGAGCCAAGGGTTAATATTCGAGGAGGTTTTACATGTTTTCTAGCTAAGTTATTTTCAATTCTGTTTTATTGTCTTTCCTTACTTAGATTTCTTTCTTAAATCATAATGTTTTAGCATTTAGTTTCATATCGACTGCTTAGTTAAATGATCCTCAGTATACTACAATTAGTCTCTTTCACAAGCTCTTCCAATAAATATCTATTAAATGAGTGGGATTCAGTGGTAATATTTTGAGTTATTAGCATTTCATTTTCTGTTATTTAGTTAAATAGAAGATCCTCATCATACTGCAATTAGTCTCTTTCAAAAGCTCTTCCAATAAATCTTTAATTCATGAATGAGATTTACTTGTAATATTATGAGTTATTGATTTTTCTGTTTCATAGAATATCCTTATCACATTATAGTTAATCTCTTTCTCAAGCTCTTCCAATAAACCTTTATCAAATGAATGAGATTTAGTTGTAACGTTATACGTTTTTTCAGCATTGCATAGGAGATCCTTGCTACATTATAGTTAATCTTTTTCTCAAGCTCTTCCAATAAAACTTTATCAAATGAATGATATTTCTCTGTAATGTTCTAAGTCACTGATTGTTTCAACATTTCCCTTTTATGATTTAGGAAATCCTCATTTCACTAGAATTAATCTTTTTCACAAGCTCTTCCAATAAACCTCTAATTGAATGAATCAGATTAAGTTGTAGTGTTTTGAGTTACTTTTCATTTCATGAATGTTCATTTAGAAGTTGTAATATCCATGGATTAGGAATCCTTGTTTTCATCATTTTTTAGTTAAGAACAGAACTTGCAAATAAACTCTGTTTTCATTTATTCATTAACATTTTCCTTTTTTCCTCTTTACATAGATTTAACTTCATCTTTCTATTATAGAACATAATACTAAGAACCAAAACATAAAAACCCCAATAAAATCAACATAGCACTAAAACAACGAAGTAAGAAAAGGGATACTTTAGCATAGAAAATGCATTACACTTCATCAGTTTACTAGCCCTGGTCGATAATTTATGGTAACAATTTAGGACACTAAATTGACTAAACATTTTGGCGCCGTTTTTGGGGAAGTGTAATTAGGTAGCCTTATTTCTTGCATCTAAAAAAAATGACATGCGTAGAGAAAGAGATTATAGGGGTAGATTTATAAGAGGTAGAAGCTTAATTCCCACAACACCACTCACTCCACCAAGACCAAGAAGTAGCACACCTCCAACTCAAACCCAAATTCCATACTATACTGGTCATAGGCTTCTAGAAGTTTCAAGATCATATATCCAATCAGAAATATCTCCCACTTCATCTACTGAAGAAATTTTAGAAGAAGAAGAGGATCTAAGAACTCCTGTAGAAGGAATAACCTTTTTCACTTCCATAGGAGAATACATTCCAGCAGAAGAATTAGAAATCCATAGTGAAGAGGAAGAAGAGGAATATTTCTTCAATATTCCCTTGATAGAAGAACCAGAAGAAAAATCAGTTCTCCATACTGAACCTTATATTAGGTAAGAGGAATCTATCATGGCAGGAAGAGGAGAAGAAGGAGGAGAAGGGGAAGGAGAAATCTTTAATGGAGAAAACACACTCTTTGGAGGAGGTAGAGGTAGAGGAGGAGAGAGAGGAAGAGGTAGAGGTACAGAAGGAGGTGAAGGTAGAGGAAATGCAGAAGGAGGTAGAGGTAGAAGGGAAAATGAAAGCTCTTTTGGATTCCCTATAATAGATGAAGAGACCAATGCAACTATGAAAAATATCTCACCCTCTGTTCTTACAAACTTATACGGACTGAAAAGTGAAGACCCTGAGACATTATTATTTGAATTTGAAGTTCTATGTAGAACCTATGATTATCTACAAGATGCTCAAAAACTTAAACTATTCCCTTCAACATTGAAAGAAGTAGCATTAAAATGGTTTATGAGTTTAATCACTAGGTCTATTAGGACATGGGATGATATGAGAAGAGCATTTATAGAAAGATATCTGGATTACTGTATATCCGTAAACCATAAGGAAGGAGTGTTCAAAATGATGCAAAAAGAGGATGAAAATATAGAAGATTTACTTGAGAGATTTAATTATAAAATTAAAAGGGAAAAAATTCAAAATTTAGATCAAGACACCTTGAAATATATTTTGTTGAAACAATTAGGGATGAATGGATAGATATCCTGAACATGATGGGGAAAGGAGATATATCTCAAATTTCATTACCTGATATAGCAGAACTATGTATTAATCTCTCAAGAGGAAAATCTAAAATCTTGAAAGGACCAAGAGACCCTGCTCTTGCAAGGGCAAACAAATCTACAACTGGAACAATAAGTAGGGAAGAAATAGGGAATATTCTTGATGAATTAAAAATTGATATTCTAGGGAGTCTTAGTGAGAAAATAGACACCCTTAAGCTACAAAACAAGCAGAAAGCCGAAACTGATGCCTTAGCAATATTTTTTCCCAAATGTAGGAAGAAGCATGCCTTAAGAGAGTACTCTTTGGATGCAAAAGTAATAGAGACTTGTGAAATTTTTTCAGAAAAGCATGAGACCAAGAATTGTCCCTCAATCCCTGGCCTTAAAGCTGTCTTTCAAGAAGAAACAACCACAAATTCCATAGAATCTCTTAATTTTGTCTCTAGACGACCTTGGCAGGGACCTCAAACACAAGGGTTTAATAATCAAATGTATAATCAACCCCCACCAAATTGGAATTCTTGGCAGTAACCTTAGCCCCAATTTCAAAATCAATCTCAAACTTGGGCTCAAGGAACACAAAATCCTTATGGTAGGTTCTCTCAGTATTATCAGTATCCACCACCTTATCCATCATATCTATCATATCCAAATTTTCCTCCTCAACAAAATCGTTAGTAGAATCCACAATATCAAAATCAAAATCAAAATCAAAATTAGAATCAAAATTCACCACTTCCATTACCATTTCCTTAGAAATCAAACCAGTTACCTGCCCAGCCAATATCAAACCCCAACAATAAAAACCCTCATAATACATATATGATAAAAGGTCAACAATTTCCAACCTATTTGATTACTCCTTTAGACCTTAATGATGTTCAACTTAGGTCTGGAAGAATACTTGAAAGGAATAAGCCTTTTGTAGGTATACAAGAACAAAACAATTCTGAGGAAGATTCTCTACGGGTAAATAAAAGTCTTGAAGAAAGCACATCTCTTCAAGACCAAAATATTGAAAAAGAAAAATAGAAAGAACCAATAATTTCAACTCCTATGTTAGAGCAACCATCAACATCTACTACCACACGTCCTTTTCTTGAAAGATTACAAATTTATAAAGGTGTAGAGAAACAAATTATGATGCCTAACTATGATTTCCTAGATGAACTGAGAAATTTTTATATTAATATTCCATTATTACAAGCCATCAAATAGATCCCAATCCTAGCAAAAACAATAAAGGAGTTTAGTATGAAAAAACAAGAAAGAAAAATCAAAGAGATAAAAAGAATACAACTGGTAGGAAAAATAACAGACATAATGATAGGAAATATTGTCATTCCAAAATATATAGATCCCGGAAATCCAATTGTTAAGATACATATCAATGGAATTGAAATTCCAAACACATTAATTGATCTAGGAGCAGCAATCAATATCATGAGTAGGCAAATCATGGAAAAAATAAAACTTCTTAATCTTATTTTTACACCCACATTACTACAATTAGCAGATAGATCTATAATCAAACCAGAAGGGGTATTAGAAGACATTCTAGCGTCCTTAGATTCTTGGGATTATCCTGTGGATTTCATGATTCTAACTCCTAAAAATGATCCAGGAGGACATCCTATTATATTAGGAAGACCTTGGTTAGCTACAACTGATGCCTTCATTAGCTGTAGATTCGGTGACATGTACATCTCTGATGGTAGTTCAACCAAGAAATTCACTTTGTATCCTCCAGAAAGAACAATCATATAAATAGATGATAATCAATGGATTGATGATGAAGAAGATATACAACCTCTCTTCACTATTACAAAAATCAGTGAAGATAATCCGATTCTAAATGTCCTAGAAAATCATGAATCTTCTTCAGAATACAAACATGAAAAATTTCAAGAAGAATCAAACATTAAATTTTTGTCATCAAGACAAATGTCTCTTTACTCCATGGAAGAATTTGGCATTTCTACAATTGAAATATTTCCAGGAAAAACCTTAAACATAAATAAAAACCTGGAAAAATCTCAACAAGAGAAGCTAGTCAAAATATTACAGAAACTTTCCTTTGCATATGCATGGGAGTACACTGATATGAAAGGGATTAACCCTAAGACTTGCACTCATCATATCTACATAGAGGAAAATTTTAAACCAATCAGAAAACCTCATAGAAGGATGAATCCAAACCTTAAGGAGATTGTTAAAGAAGAATTGCAAAAATTGTTAAATGTCAACTTTATTTATCCCATTTCAGATAGTCAGTGGGTTTCTCCTTTGGTGATTGTACCCAAGAAAAATGGTAAATGGAGGGTATGAATTGAATACCGAGAATTAAACAAAGCTACTCTTAAAGATCATTTTCCTTTACCTTTCATAGATCAGGTGTTAGATACATTAGCAGACAAAAAGTACATTTCATTTTTTGATGGTTTCAGTGGTTATAATAAAATTCAAGTTGCACTTGAGGATCAAGATAAAACCACATTTACCTATCCATGGGGTACCTATGCCTGCCGAGTATTACCTTTTGGATTGTGCAATGCACCTTCAACATTCCAAAGGGAAGTATTGGGAATCCTTTCAGATCTAATACATGATTGTGTAGAAGTATACATGGATGATTTCACAGTCTATAGTAATACATTTGAAGAAGCCTCAAAAAAATTGGAAAAGGTTTTGAAAAGGTGTAAAGAAGCAAACCTTTCATTAAGTCATGAAAAATGTTTCATGATGTTTACTGAAGGGATTTTCCTATGACATCATATCTCAGGAGATGGGATTAGAGTTGATGAGTCAAAAGTTGAAGTCATCTCTAGACTATTAGTTCCAAGTTGTCAGAAAGATGTTAGGATTTTTCTAGGATTTACAGATATTACAGAAGATTTATAGAAAAATTCACCAAAATAGCATCTCCACTTTTCAAACTACTCACAAGGACTATGAATTCAATTGGAATCTTGATTTCCAGTTAGCATTTGAAACCCTAAAAAAAAAATCTCTGAAGCACCTATTTTAAGGGGACCTAATTGGAAATTACCTTTTTGCATCTCGACAAATGCCTCAGATACAACTTTAGGAGTTGTGCTGGGACAAAAAAGACCTGATCCCTTATGCCATATACTATACAAGTAAAAAATTGACTCCTTCAGAGTTGAATTATACTATAACTGAAAAAGAGTTCTTAGCTGTTGTTCATGCTATAAATAAATTCAAACATTATATAATAGGCTATGAAACTTTTGTTCACACAGATCACTCTGAAATTAGGTATTTAATGAATAAATCAGTTACTAATGGTAGATTCATAATATGGTTATTGCTTTAACAATAGTTTGACATCACCATTCTAGATAGGCCTGGAAAAAAAAATACAGTGGCTGATTTCCTATCTAGACTCCAAATTTACATTAAAGACAATACTCTAGTTGAAGATAAATTCCTTGATGAATATCTCTTTGCAATCACTACTCAAACTCCCTAGCTTGCTGACTGTTGTGTAACCAGCTCCAAAAATAGAAGAAAAGAGATATCAATGCCTTAGAAATAGGCCACTTCGAGGGGGTAACCTCCAATACATTACATAAATGAAAAATTCTTGGATAATACAATTTACAAAACCTCGTTTCTATATATAGGAGTCCATGTGTTCATAATGTAATCCTAGTGGGCCACAATGTAATCCTAGCCGACCTAACAATAATAATTTAAGGGCACAATAATAACAATATGGGGGTTACAGGGGTATAATAATAACAATAAGGAGGTTACACTAATAACAATAAGGGACTATACTAGTAATATAGGGACCTAATAGGCCCCTCTCCTTCAAAAAAGTGTTGTCCTCAACGCTTGAGTAGCTCTGGGTGCTTCTCTATAAAATTCTCATCCTCCCATGTAGAATCTTCAATGGGTAAGTTCTTCCACTTGATGAGATACTTTGAAATTGATCGATTCCGTAGCTGTCAAGTTCTTGTTTCCGTGATCGCTTCAGGTTCCAATATGACTTTTCCTTCCTCATCAAGTTCTGGCAATATTGTTTGAACTGGAAGATTTTCACCTATAACCTTTTTTAAGCATGAAACATGGAAAACTGGATGCACTCGCGAAGAAGCAAGAAGCTCCAATTTGTATGCCATAGTACCAATATTTTGCAACACCTTGTAAGGACCATAGTACTTTGGTGATAATTTATTATCCTTCTTAGCTTGCTTGAGGGACATTTGTTTGTATGGTTGTAGCCGTAAAAATACCCAATCTCCTACATCAAAAATTCTCTCGTTGCGATGTTGATCTGCCTGTTGTTTCATTCGATTTTGTGCCAAATTCAGGTTATCCTTTAAGAGTTGGAGAACTTCTTGCTGATGCTCGATGTGATCTTCCACTGCTTGAACCTTCGAATTTTCCTTAAAGATGATGTGATGGATGGTGGATGATATCCATAAAGTGCCATAAATGGGGTCATTTTTGCTGCAGTATGGAAGGAAGTGTTATACCACCATTCAGCAAGAGGTAACCACTTGACCCATTGTGTTTGTTTATCAGATATAAAACAACGAAGATATCCTTCCAAACATTTATTTACGATCTCAGTTTGACCATCAGATTGAGGATGATAAGATGAGCTATGAGCTAATTGAGTACCCAAACAAGAAAATAACTCCGTCCAAAAATTTGCAGTAAAAATGGGATCTCTGTCGCTCACAATAACCCTTGGGCTTCCATGTAGCTTTTGAATTCTGTCCATAAATGTAGTAGCAACTGTACTTGCTTTAAATGGATGAGATAATGCACAAAAGTGTGCATACTTGGTAAGTCTATCAACTACAACCATGATGACACTCTTTCCTTCGGACTTAGGTAAACCTGTGATAAAATCCATTGAAATCTCCTCCCAACGTTGACTTGGAATGGATAAAGGTTGTAGAAGTCTCGGGGTCTTAATTGTCTCAACTTTATTCTATTGGCAAACCAAACATTCCGCCACAAACTTTTGAATATCACATTTAAGGCCATCCCAAAAAAATTCTTTCTTCACCCTGTGGTAAGTTTTTAAAAATCCTGAGTGTCCTCCTAAAGGAGAAGTGTGCAATTCCAGAAGAATATTTTGTTTTAGTTGGGAATTCTTACAAAGATATAAGCGATATTTGTACCATAAGGAATACTTTTTCCAACTAAATGTATTAGATGTACTAGGATCTTGCTGCAACTTTTGAATGAGCGCCATACATCTTTGTCCTTCTTCCATTCATCTCTTGCTTCGGTTATCCAATCTGGTTGGATAATAGAAATAGCACAAAGAAATGCTTCCACCTCTTCATTCTTTCTTGAGAGTGCATCTGCAACAACATTAAGCTTTCCTTTTTTGTATATTATTTCAAAGTCATAACCCAACATCTTTGTGACCTATTTTTGCTGCTCTTCTGAAGATAGTCTTTGTTCCAAAAAGTGTTTAAGAATATCATGATCAGTTTTTACCTTGAAGTGTCTTCCCATTAGGTAAGTTCGCCATTTCTTTAGTGCATGCAGTATTGCTAACATTTTCTTCTCATAAATAGGTTTCTGTAAATACTTTCCTTTGATTGGACGACTTTCAAAAGCAATGGGTCTTCCTTCCTGCATTAAAACTACACCAATTCCATTTCCTGAGGCATCACATTCCACAATAAAGGTTTTTGTGAAGTCCGGCGTAGCTAAGACCGGTGCTAGGCACATTGCCTCTTTAAGACATTCAAAGGCCTTAGTTGCTTCAGGAGTCCATGAAAATGCATCTTTCTTCAATAATGTTGTTAGAGGTGCTGCTATTCTCCCATAATTCTTAACAAACTTGCGATAATACCCTGTTAAGCCGAGAAATCCTCGCAACTACTTTATGGTCGTGGGGACTTTCCATTCCTTAATGGCTTTAATTTTTTTAGGGTCTACTTTAACACCCTCGTGAGATACAATATGACCCAGATATTCCACCTCTTGTACTCCAAAGAAACATTTGGATATTTTTTCATATAATTGTTTCTCTTGCAATAGTTTGAGCACCTTGTCAACATGTTTAACATGATCCTTCCAAGAGTTGCTATAGATTAGTATATCATCAAAAAATACCAGCACAAATTTTCTAAGGAAGGGTTTGAAAATGGAATTCATCAACACTTGAAATGTAGAAGGTGCATTGGTAAGGCCAAAAGGCATGACCAAAAATTCATAATGACCCTCATGAGTTCGAAATGCTGTTTTTGGAATATCTTCAGTCTTCATTCTAATTTGATGATATCCCAAACGAAGATCCAACTTGGTAAAATAATTTGCTCCATGTAATTCATCCAATAATTCATCAATCACAGGAATGGGAAATTTATCTTTAATGGTGAGCTTATTGAGCTCCCTATAATCCGGACACATTCGCCATGATCCATCCTTATTGTGTACCAATACTACAGGAGCAGAGAAAGAACTTTGACTAGGTTGAATTATACCCGCCTCTAACATTTCTGCAATCATACGTTCAATTTCGCTCCTTTGGACGTAAGGATATCTATAAGGCCTGATATTTGGAGGAACAATTCCTGGAATCAAATGAATAGCATGATCATGATCACGAATAGGTGGGAATCCTTTGGGAGTTTCAAACACCTTGGAATGATTGTCCAAGACTTGTTGGAGATCTGCAGAAATAGATGATTTTGATGTTGGAACTTCTAGTGAGCATAATTGTGCAATTACGCCTCGCTGTTCTTTCTTTAGAAGCTTTGTAATGACATTAGAGCTTATTATCCTTCCTGGCTTCCCCGCAATACCCCGTAATTCGACTTCCTTTCCTTCTGAAAAAAATTTCAAGAAAAGTTCTTGAAAATTAAAAGCTACCGTCTCCAAAGATTGTAACCATTGTACTCCTAGTACAACATCAGCACCTCCCATAGGAATGGAAAGCATTGGACTAGTCAATACATATTCCCCCATGGTTAGCTTGATATTATGGAATTTTCCAGAGAAATTTATAGTTCCTCCATTTGCCACCATCACTTGACATTCTGGTGCTGGGTATAGGAAACAATTTAATTCCTTGGATACCTTGCAATGAATAAAATTATGGGTGCTACCTGAATCAATCAACACTATTACCTTTTTCTTCTTGATATGTCCTTCTATCTTGAGAGTTTGAGGAGTGGTAATGCCTGCCAGTGAATTACACGATATGGTCGGATTCGTTTCTTCCTCTTCTAGGGTTGGTTCCTGGTGTATATCCTCTTCTTGTTCATTTTCTTCTTCCTCTTCAAAATCTATGTAAAATAATTTCTTCTCAGCACACTTATGACCTTTAGTGTATTTTCTATCACAACTGTAGTGAAGCCCTTTTGCCCTTTTTTCTTCCAATTGTTGTGGTGTCAACCTTGTAGGTTGTGGCAATCTAGGCGTAGCAACACTTCCTTCATTATAGAATTGAGCGGTAGGCTTCCTTGTCGCCATAATTTTGCATTCAATTTTTCTTGCCAACCTGAATGCCTTCTCCAATGAATTAGGTTCCAAAACACGAACTTCATGTTGGATGTTATCCTTTAAAGTACCTATGAAGAGATCAATCCTGTGTTCCTCTAGAATATTCGTTACCCTTATATTCAATTTTTGGAAGTCGTCAACGTGCTTCCCCACCAACCCTTTGTTTGAGATTTATCAATTGGCTAAAGAAGGTGTTGCTTCTTGTATCCTTCATAATGTGCTATCATGTCTTCTGTAAAAATTGACCAAGTGACAATTTTTTACAGAGCAAAGCCATCGATACCATACAAATGCATTTTGGAATGGTAATGTGAAGTTGCAATGTACCTTGTGTGTTTTGCACCTTATGGAGATCAAAATATTGCTCCATCTGTAGTATCCATGTTACAGGATCCTTTCCATCAAACTTCCTCATATCCATTTTTGGAATATGGTGGTTGTTCCTGCCAACATTAGAGTTTATGAAATCATGATTAACATTTATTTTGTTCTCATCATGAGTTTCCTCTACTACATTTTCACCATTAGGAAACATTTATTGTATCAACTTTGTCAAACCTTCTATGTCTGCTTTTAGATCATTCTTCATGTTTTCCATTTTAGATTCCATGCCAGCTTCCATATCATCTATCTTAGATTCCACGTCTTTCTTCAAACCATCCATATTATTCTTCACACCATCCATATTTGCTTCCATGTCTTTCTTCAAAACTTCCATTTCATTTTTTACTGCTCTTTGCGAGAGCGAAATTTGGTGCATTTGCTCTTGTAATTTTGATAGATCATGTTGCAATTCTTCATCTTCATGAGTCATAGTAGAGCCTTCTGAAGGCTTAATGGGTGTTGAATTATTTTTACAGGGAATTTTTTAGAACCCAATACTGATATATATTCTACAATATCCCCTTGGAATCAATTCAAATTGATTTTTCAAACAAGACTTATGCAATTCGGAAAAAAATACACACATTTTTCTTGATTTTGAGGAGCTCGATATTGAAATTTGATTATATATGTGATTGCAGCTCTTAAATATCTGAAATTCTGCACTAAAGTAGCCCTATGAATTCTCTTTTTAATGCCACAGGTCTTACCTGATTTGGATTCTCCAAGACAAAGTTATGTCCAATCTCCCACAATGACCTAATTATGGACTGGTTCAGTAGAGTGAACTTGTACGACTTGCTACGTGTCACTATTTCGTCCTTCGCCTCTGAAATTGATAGCCAAGAAACTATAGTCCGTGTAATTGTGACCAATTTTTACGGCACTCCAATCCAATGCTTAGAGAGAGAGTTATTGAACGTTTCCCACGATCACCTCTTTGAGATGAAATTCGGGAGCCTGAAAAAGCACCACCTTCCACAGATCATATCTCCACAAATATTGCAAATCAAGATCTGAAATTTTTTGAAGTGTTTCCTCAGGATTTCAGCTTCGTACCCTAAACATTTCAGATTCTGAACCTTCGTAGAAAAAAATTTATAGCGAAAATTCCACGATGACCTGTTTAGGATTCTGAAAAAAGACCTAACTTCCACAGATCATATCTCCGAAAATGTTGTGAACCAAGCTCTGAAATTTTTGAACGATCTTCCTCAGGATTTCAGATTCGCACCATAAAAATTTCAGCTTCTAAAACTTCGTAGAAAAAAATTTATAGCGACAATTCCACGATGACCTGTTTCGAGCAGCGAAACCCTAGAATCCAAAGCTCTGATACCAAATGTTGTGTAACCAGCTCCAAAAATAGAAGAAAAGAGATATCAACGCCTTATAAATAAGCGACTTCAAGGGGGAAACCTCCAATACATTACATAAATGAGAAATTCTTGGATGATAAAATTTACAAAACCTCCTTTCTATATATAGGAGTCCCTGTGGCCATAATGTAATCCTAGTGGGCCACAATATAATCCTAGCCGACCTAAAAATAATAATTTAAGGGCACAATAATAACAAAATGGGGGTTACAAGGGTACAATAATAACAATAAAGGGGTTACACTAATAAAAATAAGGGACTATATTGGTAATATAGGGACCTAACACTGACATTTCTAATTATCTAGTTTCAGGAAAATTTCCTTCAATTAGGACTGCAAGAGATAAAAGAAAAATCATCTATGACAGTGCGAAATATTCATGGATTGCTAATGAATTATACAAGACAGGTCCAAAATTTATTATCAGAAGATGTGTTCAAGAAGATGAGATGCCTGAGATTCTCAAGGCATGTCATGATGAACCTTGTGGTGGACACTTTGCTGATAAGAGGACAACTTATAATATCCTTCATCTAGGATATTATTGGCCATCCCTCTTTAAAGATGCTAAAGAGCATGTAAAAAGGTGTGAAAGTTGCCAAAGGGTAGGGAAACCTTCCCCTTCAGGTGAAATGGCATTACAACCTCAGGTACATATTGAACCTTTTGAGAAATGGGCTTTGGATTTTGTAGGACCTATTAATCCTCCGTCAAAACAAAAGAAGTATATCTTAGTTTTCACTGATTATGTTACCAAATGGGTAGAAGCCAAGGCATTACTTTCTGCTAATGAAGCATCTGTAGTTAATTTTCTTTTTGAGGATATTTTACTCGTTTTGGTGTCCCAAGAGAAATTGTTACAGATCAAGGAGCTCAATTCACATAAAATATTGTGGAATAAATGGTAGAGAAGTACAAAATCAGACACATGAAATCCACTCCCTACCATCCACAAGAAAATGTCCAAGTGGAATCTACCAATAAGGTGATTAAAGGGATCCTTACAAAGGCTGTTCATTTACATAGAAGAGATTGGGCAGAAAGGCTTCCTGAAGCCTTATGGGCCTAACTACATGGAGAAACACAACAGGACACACCCCTTATGAACTTGTTTATGGAAAAAAATTCATGTTTCCCATAGAGTTTTAGATCCAAACTTTCAAAAGGGCTGTCCAATTAGGACTTGATTTGACAGAAGCACAAAAGCACAGATTGGAGCAAATTAATGAATTGGATGAGATCAGACAAGATGCAGTCCAAAGAAAAAACATAGTCCAACAATAAAGGACTATATGGCATGAAAATTATATCAAAGAAAAGAAATTTAAAGAAGGTGACTGGGCACTCTTGTTTGATTCAAAATTCAAGGATTTTCAAGGTAAATTTCAAACTCATTGGCTTGGTCCATATGAAATTGTGAAAATATTTGAAAATGGAGCAATAAAAATTAGGACAATAGATTAAGGGAAGGTAGCATTTATTGTAAATGGACATAGACTGAAATTGTATCATAAGCCACTTTCAAGAGAAGAATTTGTCAAGAAATTCCAAGATAACATTGATATGAAGTTAGTGAAGAATAATTCTTCTTCTTCACTAACTTAGTTGTATTTTTCTTCTATATATATATATATATATATATATATATAAAATAAAAATAAAATAAAAATAAAAAAAATAAAAGTATAAATATGAAAACCAATCAGTGATTGGCATATTTATACAGAAAGTGCAGGGTGAAAATCAGATTTTTTTTGACACCCTATACTTTCAATTTTTATTTTTCTACAACTAAATATCATAAAATCACATGTTGCAGATTCATTTTTCACTCCATATTTCACTTCATTCATATTTCATTCCATCCCATATTTCACTACATCCATCTCATTCCATTCCACACTCATGATCTATCTCATTCCATTCCATATCCATATTTCATAATTTTTTACAGGTACATTCTGTAGCTGTTTGTTCTGTAACCAATCCTGTTCTGTAGCTAATTGATTTTGCAAGCCTACTTCAATAAACAAAGGATTATAGTCAAAGGAGATTATGGAGCTTAAAAGATCAACATTTTTCAAAATGAAGGACAAACACAACAAGCAGCAAAATCAAAAGGTTTGAGGTAAATTGTGCTAAGTTATTTTGATAGCACAACATGAAAAAATACAATATGCTTAAATCATATGTTTCCTAAGTTAATCTATCATTCGAATTGATCCTTCCTTATCATAAAAACACCTCGACCATATTCCTTACCTTTCGCTCCATAACGGTTCATCATTAATTAAATGATTAATGGTCAAAACTTAGATGTGACCTATTAGGTCACGTCCTTAGATTGTATCATTTATTGATGATTTTGAAAATCATCATATATCTCTTCGCGATATTTCATTCTATATCAAACCCTCAACCCTATCATTTTCATCATTTTCCATTACCTTGTTCATTCACCACCGCATTCACTTACTGCCATTACATTCTGTAGCCAGTTCATCTGTAGAAACAGAGAAATCATTTTAAGGGAAAAACATCCTTTTGCAGCTACTCTTTCTTCAGACACAAGATCAGAGACAGAGCAGTAGACCTAAGCCAAGGAAAGGAAGCAATCTATACCAAGGAGAAATGGGGCTAATTGTGAGAACATAGCCAATTGGGATCAAATACTTAGAAGGATACCCACAAGTTAAAGGGCTATTACAGCAAGTTGGGTGGTTGAGTTTTGTAGAAAAATTCTCAATGGTTTCCATAAAGAAATCATGAAATCATTTGCTAGGTCATCTGATGGATCGGAGGTAGAAATTGGGGATATTAAGTTCACTATAACAGAGTCATTTATATCTGAAGCCACATAATTTCCAAGACAGGGAGAGCACTGGTTCAAGAATAAGGAGTTTCATAATGAAACCTAGAAACAAATGCTGAAGAATCCATGTATGGAAATTTCAGTATTTAGAAAGGGTATTCCAAGTACAACCTTGAAAAATAAATGTAGGAATATGTTATTAATTTTACAAAAAATCATAACATGTGAGGTTAGATTTGGTACCATGTATGTCTACCATATTAGACTAATGATGAATTTCTTAGATGATGAAATAAATCTACCTTTCTTCCTACTTAATAGTTTGAAAAGAATGGCCTCTAATGTTAAGAAAAGACTCCAATTCTTAGAAACAACTCTACACCACCATGGCCTAATTAAAATACTGATTGAGTTCCATTTGAAGAAAGTAGGAGATAATTGGGAAGAGTTTCTTCTAAGAAACATCTTCAAGAATCATAGGAAACACTATCTAAAGAAGAACCTGTAAGAAGAAGTAGGAGAGGAAAAATTGATAAAGCTGTTGAAATCAAACATGATACATCAACACAGGAACTTAGTGAAGAAGTAATCTCTGAAAAATTGACAAAGATCAGGAAAAAGATCAGGGTTAAAAGAAAAGAGAAATTAACAAGTGAATTTGCTGAAGAAAAAGATGAAAATCTGCCCAAATTAAGGAGAAGCTCTAGGCTTAAAGGCATGGTGAAAAATACATGGATTAAGGAAACAGAAGTTATAAATATTGAAGAATAAGAAACTCCAATCCAAACACTAGTTGATAGATCTCTTTTACATCAGTATGAAGAAGACCCTAACAGAGGAACCCCATATATAGATCCAACCCAACAACAAATTTATGACTATGTGGAATCACTAGAAAGAAGGGCCTCAAAAAATCAAGAAAGATCTCTCAGTCCACAAGAACCTCCAATAGAAATCTTGAGAAACGACAATCATGAATTGGAGATACTGAACATAGATATCAAAAATGGAAATGAAATCTTAAGAGAGTAGGTAAAATTGAAGAATGGCATGAAGAACACTCTCTCTCTTCAAATGAGAACACTGTATAAAGAAAACATGAAGCTAAAGAAGAAAAATAAGAAACTCAACATGGCACTCATAGATTTTAGGTTCAAATTATTCATGAGGAAACCCAGAATGGTATTGACTACCAAAAGAAGTAGAAAAAGGAGGCTGGATGTTCTTGCAGAAGTTTCAGAGCACATGGAACAAATTTTTGATTAAGTTGCATGAGGACATGTAAGAGTTTTGCAGTGGGGGTATGTTGAGCCCTGAAATTGTCTTCTATTTTGCCAACTTTCACCTCATTTCATCATTTCTTTATCATTTCATAAACCTTAAGATCAATGAGAATGATTAATATTGCTTAAGGGTTGCATACAAATGATTAACTTATTGTACTTTCGTGATTTTTGTTGTCTTAATAATTTTTGAATAGTTTAGCTATAGAATACAGGCATTATGTATCCAGTCAAGTGTTCCGCAGATATTTTTGTGATTAAGTATGTTACAGGTGTCAATTGGAGAAAAGGAACAAATGGGTGGATTCCAAATCTTCCCTACATGTTCCTTCTTATCCATGAGGATTGAATCGATAGTTGCAAGTGTCTAAGCCTATGGTCAAAGCAAAGGTCAAAGAAACTGTTTTCTACAGGAATTGGGATTCCTGATTTTCTTTACAACAAATCATGAGTCCCAAAAGAGTTTCAATTCAATTTTAACTTAAATATTACACCTGTACCTATTTTTTTTCTATGTTAGTTATGAATTTTCATATAAATTAAGCTCTGTAATACCGAGAAAGGACGGTTGATACATATTTTATCATTACAGTGATACTCTATTTTCAAGCACTGTGTTAATAAAAGGAGTTTAGACTTGATGCTGTTTTGAATTCAATCTTAAGGAGCTAAAGGATTAATACCAAATTGGTAGCAGAGGGCCCCTCCTATTCGAGGAGGTTTTACATGTTTCCTAGCTAAGTTATTTTCAATTCTGTTTTATTGTCTTTCCTTACTTAGATTGCTTTCTTAAATCATAGTGTTTTAGCATTTCGTTTCATGTCATTTTCTTAGTTAAAGGATCATCAGTATACTGAAATTAGTCTCTCACAAGCTCTTCCAATAAATCTCTGTTAAATGAATGGGATTCAGTTGTAATACTTTGAGTTATTAGCATTTCATTTTCTGTTATTTAGTTAAATAGAATATCCTCATCATACTGCAATTAGTCTCTTTCAAAAGCTCTTCCAATAAATCTTTAATTCACGAATGAGATTTAGTTGTAAGATTATGAGTTACTGATTATTCCATTTAATAGAAGATCCTTATCACATTATAGTTAATCTCTTTCTCAAGCTTTTCCAATAAACCTTTATCAAATGAATGAGATTTAGTTGTAATGTTATAAGTTGTTTCAGCATTTCATAGGAGATCCTTAATACATTATAGTTAATATTTTTCTCAAGCTCGTCCAATAAACCTTTATCAAATGAATGAGATTTCTCTGTAATGTTCTAAGTTATTGATTGTTTCAGCATTTCCCTTTTATGTTTTAGGAGATCCTCTTTGCACTAGAATTAATCTTTTTCACAAGCTCTTCCAATAAACATATAATTGAATGAATTAGATTAAGTTATAGTGTTTTGAGTTACTTTTCATTTCATGAATGTTCATTTAGAAGTTGTAATATCCATGGATTAGGACTCTTTGTTTTCATCATTTTATAGTTAAGAACAGAACTTGCAAATAAACTCTGTTTTCATTTATTCATTAAAATTTTCCCGTTTTTCCTCTTTACATAGATTTAACTTCATCTTTCTAGTATAGAATAGAATAATAAGAACCAAAACATAAAAACCCCCAAAAAATCAACATAACACTAAAACAATGAAGTAAGAAAAGGGATAATTAGGCACAAACAGTGCATTACACTTCATCAGTTTACTAGCCTTGGTCGATAATTTATGTTAACAATTTAGGACACTAAATTGACTAAACAAGGGGCACATGTACAAACTACCCATGGCTGTAGGCCCTTCCATAGTCAATTATGAGACATGCATTTTAGGAGGTTACTAAAATGTTAGATGGGATGCATATGCTATTAGGGGAAAGTTGGGCTTATGACCCTCACAATGTAATTTCGAATAGAAGAATTGAGAATGGGTTTTCAACTTTCATTCATGAAAGTAGGCGAGATTTGGAGAATATATAAAGTAAAGGTGTGATGAGTTTGGCAGGTTCAAACATTCAGACTCCTATCATATCGGAGAAATTAAACAAAAGAAGCAAAGAGACAGTGATTGATTTAGATGATAAGGAGGAGGGAGCTGAGAAGAGGACAAAGTTTACCGAATAATATACATCTAACCCACCTGGTTTTTCTTTACATTTGGGAGAAGAAAAAATGTTCCTACTTCAACCAGGAGTCATGAAATATCTCCTGAAGAAGTACCTCTGATCAAACAGATGTTTACACAAATTGAAGAAAGGAATCAGAAGATGAAGGCCAACATGAAGGCCTAAGCTGAATATCAAGTTGCTCCATATCAAACAAGACTTTTGACTGCCATGGATCTTGAGAAAGATCAATTCAGAATTTCCCTGTCACAACCTATAGACATGTCAATAGGTTCTTCTAACAATTTCAATATTGTAAATGTGACTGTAGATGTGAAGAATATTCCCCTGATGGATAAGATGAATTTACATATGCAAACTGGTCAGTTGATTGTGAATTACTTGACGAAGACCAATGTAACGGAAATGAAGGCATAAAATATGTTGGGAAAGGTACTTAAGAAATTAAAGTTAGAGAAAGCTAACTCAAGAGCTTTAAAAATTCAGAATGATGAGCTAAAGAAAATCATTGTAAATATTGGAGTGGACCCTAGTGACAAGACTTCTGTACATAAATTTATGCAAAGTGCTAAGGCAGAAATATCTAAATTGAGGAAAAGCTAAAATTTCCTACAGGAGAACATTCTATGGCTGCAGAAGTTGCAGAGGTGGAAAAGGAAAAGGAAAATCTTTTACAGCAACTCATGCAAAAAGATGAAGAAATTTCCAAAATAAAGAAAACTGCAATATCACTGCAAAATCATATTGATAACCATAATTGTAATTTTTCTTTTCCTACAGGTAACGAAGATCCAAAAGCACAGATTTTTCAGTTGAATACTAAGTTGCAGATGGCTGAAAGAGATTGGAAAAAGGCTCAAGCAGATCTGGAGACTGCAACAAAGCTTATTCAAGCCATAGGGAATGAAGATGACAAGTACAAAATGAATATTCAGAATGCTGATACTGAGATTAAAAATATCAAAGAAAGACTAAAAGGAAACATTTCACTGATACAAGCCAAAGATATCATTTGGAATGATATCATTTCAGAAATGAAATTAATTTGGAGCTATTTGATGATAGTTGCAGAGGAGAAAAGTCTTATTAGGGAATGTGAAGAACCAATCATGACAGATAAACAAAAGGTAATTAATAGCTATTTGGGCTAGAAGGTTCATTGAATTTATTAATTCTAAAACAGATCAGGAATTAGAAGAGAATGAAATTAAATACAATACCTTATATGTAGTAGAGATCAATAATATGATTGTCAGAAATGACCATAGAAAGGCTACAGAAAAGAAACTAATGGAAATTAAAGAAGCAGTAAGTTAGTTTGATAAGTTATTTGACAAATTAACAAGAATAGGTCTGCCATCATGTTGGGGAGATGAAGGAAATATTTTTCCATGGGATTCTTATGAGAATTTTCTAGTTATGGAAAAAATTAAAGTTGCTAACAAGAATGAAAAAACTCAAGTGCTTAAAGGGGAAACAATGGTCAACTTTCTGCAGAAACATTTTCAGCTACTGTGGTTGGTAAAAAATCTTTTCACAGAAGCACCATCCTTTAATCGAATTACCGCATTCAGATTGGAGTATCACAATCTAACACATTCACCCAGGACAAAGGTAGAGATATGGAAAAAGTGCAGAGCTTGGACAATAGACTTGCCAAAAGGGTTTTTAACATTACAGAATGACAACTCAGCTGACCAAGGAAATGTAGTAGCATCATTAGCAATTCCTATAGATTAGGATATATATTTTTACATTATATTAATTTTTCAAAGAAAATGTAATTGTAATAAGACATTTTCAAGGCATGTAATAGACAGCCTCCAAATTCCTAAGTAGTTGTAGTAGTTAGGGTTGGTTACAACAGTTCCAAACTGTTTTTACTGTATTTAATGTAATTTTCAAAGGGAAGAAAGGTTCAGAGTTTAGGACCTTCAGACTATTATTTTGTACTCAGATATTTCAATGATTAATGAATGAGTAAGCAAGTTTCTAGCATCTGTATATGTTGATATGTATCTAAGTTTACATTCTGTGTTTTCTTTCTTTGAATAAGACAAAGTAATGAGCAGCAGGTCTCTTTTTACCTATGTAAGCAAGAGTTAAAATCCTTAATTGGCGCTCCTTTGTTTTAACTATTTCATTAATAAATTCTTCAGAAATTTGATATGATATATTCTGTATGACAATATATTAGTTTGGGCTTCTTTCTTTGATTTTATTCTGGTCATTTCATTCAACATCAACAAATGGTAGCATTGTGAGACATTCATTGTGTTTGATATCTAAGGGTTTAATAGTAAATACTTGAAGGTGATTAAAACAGAGACAAATATTTTCGTGACATAATCATATAAATGTATTAAGCACTGATTCCTTATCACAACTAAGGGATTGTCTCTTAAGGTACAACATCCAGTCTGAAGTTGACAAAGAAAACAACTTCATTGAGCACATTGAGCACATCTGCCAGTAGGTTCATGACATATTGGACAGAGCCAATACTAAGTGCATGCAACAACATGATCAACATCGGGTGCCACACCACTTCCAGGTGGGTGACAAAGTGTGGCTACATTTACAGAAGGAGAGCCTCATTGGACCCCATCGCAAGCTTCACCTGCTCCGATATGGGTCGCACACCATCACCAAGGTTGTAGGGAAAAATGCATTCGATCTCAGTATTCCACCATTCCTTGGTCTGCACCCAGTATTCAATGTGGACCGCCTTCGACCCTATTTCCCACCTCTACTGGACACCTTTTACATTGCAGAACAACTCACACCAACAGAGTTAAACCCAGACTGCATGGAACATGCCACCACAAATTGTATCATGGAAATGCAAATAAAAAACACTTGCCAGTAGAAGATCCAACTGTATCGGGTTGTTAAAGCTGGCCAACTCTTGCACCAAGGCAAGTGGTTCACCAGGGACCAAGTTTAGCAGAAGTTTCCTCATCTCATGGAGGAACTCAACGAAACGGGGAAAATTGCTTCCTATGGGGGCAGGAATGATCTAGGTGGATATTGGTGGCCACCTGCCTATTCCACTTGGGGACCCACCATTGTTTCTTTTAGTTTTTCAGTTTCTTTAATTATAGCATAGTTTAATAATTTTTAGTAGTTTTTTGAGTCTTGAACTTTTGGAGCCATTTTGAGGCCCTAAACGACGTTTTTTGAGCATCAAACTTTCGACGAATATGAGTTTGTTTTGGTCTCTGTATTCATAATTAATAGTTGTAATCCTCAGACATATATTTCTAATGATGTATCATGTGTGTCAAATGGAGATAGTATACCAAAGTTACGACCCCGAGAAATTGATGTACCAATTTACCCCAACGAGGCCCATATTGTGGCGTTTCATCTCCTAGGGTTAGGTTTTTGGATGTTTAGGGTTTTCCATTGTTTCTCAATGATATATAGGCTTTCGAGTCTCATTGTAACACAATGTTCAGAGGTCTGTAGGCACCACATCTCATCTTAGAGATAAGCTACCAGTGCCCTAGCTAGTTTATTTCCATTCTGTCTGTAAACAAATTTCAGTTCTTTGAAATTAATGAAATGAAGTGTTATTTCCACTGCATTTGTATATTTATGGTTATATGTGTATTTTTTTGTGTTCCATCATAAATCTGGATCAACTTGGTGGAGTCTTGATGCAAGAGGGACATACGGTATGCTACGAGTCAAGGATACTAAATGAGCACAAGAAGAATTATGCGACTTGTGATTTGAGTTGGTAGTGATCATTCATGCATTGAAGATGTGGGGGCACTAGCTTCTTGGCAAGAGGTTTGTCTTGATGAGTGATCATAGTGGACTGAGTACTTATTTGATCAACCTAATCTGAATGTCGGGCAAGCTAGATGGTTTTCTACGCTCAGCGAGTTTGACTTCGAGATAAGGTATATTAAGGGTAAAGAGAAGAGGGCTGCATATGCTCTCAGCAGAAGAGTATAGGCAAATCACATTGCAGCTATGAGTTCATATGGGATAGATTTAAAAGGTCGGATCTTGCAGGCATGGCAACTTTTAGGATGGCATGTACGAGCAGTTGGGGCACATGTTACAACAACAAATTAAAGGTGATTAGGATGTGGATTATCATCTCATGGTAGATGGTTTGATGATATTTAGGTATAAGATCTATGTGTTGGATAATAGTGAACTCAAGAAGATTATCTTGAGGGAATTTCACGTCAAGCCATATTCAGGTCACCTGGGATATCAAAATACTTTGAAAACTATGAAGAAGTTTTACTATTGGTCAAATATGAAGAGATAGGTAGTTGATTTCGTCACAAGGTGTTTGGATTGTCAATATGTAAAATCATAGTGCAAGAATCTAGGTGGTTTATTACAATTGATTTCTATTCTTAAATGGAAACAAGAGATCATTTCCATGGATTTCATCATAGGTTTGTGGAGGACATCAAATAAACATGATTCCATCATGGTTGTGGTTGACATGTTGACCAAGGTAGCTCAATTCATTCAAGTGAAGTCTACTGATTTAGCTAGTGAGATAGCTCAGGTGTTCATCAAGGAGATAGTGAGATTGTATGGTGTTCCTAAGAAGATCATATGAGATAGATATGCCAAGTTACCTTCCAGGTTTTGGAAGAATTTGTTTGTAGTTTTGCGAACATAATTGGATTTTATTATAGCCTATCATCCGCAGACAAATGGAAAGACAAAGAGGGTTAAAACGATTCTTTAGGACATGTTCAGAATGTCATGCACCAACAGAGGAAGTGGGAGGACTATCTTGCACTGGTATAATTTTCTTATAACAATGGGTATCATGAATCCTTGAAGCTAAGTCTGTTTTAGGCACTTTATGGGTGGAGTTGTAATACTCCCATCAGTAGGAGTAATCCAGTGAATAGGGTGTTGATTGGACCAGACATGTTGGCCGATATGGAAAAGGAAATGCAAGTTGTCAATAAGAATATAAAGGTAGCACATGACCGATAAAATATATATGCAAATCATCATAGGGAATTTAAGGAGTTTCAATTTGGGGAGCATGTGTACTTCTTCATCAATCCCAAAAAGATGTCCTTGAGGATTGGATCATGTTCCAAGTTGGCACCTGGGTACTAATGACCTTTCGAGATCCTTAAGAGGATTGGAAAGTGGCTTACAAACTTGCACTCCCTTCGAAAGTGAAAGTCCATGATGTTTTCCATGTTTCATTACTTAAGAATTATGTGAAGTATTTTGATCATGTGATTGACTGGTCTCTATTGTAGGTGTAACCAGAAAGAGAATTCTAGCCAGAACCTCAGTGCATATTGCAGCGGAAACATTTCATGCTCCGGAACTGAGCAATCAAGCAAGTTAAAGTGTAGTGGATGCACTTTGGGCCTGATGAAGCGACATGGGAGATGGACAATCAAATGTGGCCTTGTATCCTTCATTATTTGTCAGTTGAGGCAAATGATTTTTGGTATATGTACATATCTATGTATGGTTGCTATTATAAATACTGTAATGGGTTGTGTTATAAAGCTCCAATAAGAGGTATGATTGTCATGTTTTCATGTTTGTCATGTTGGTTTTGGCTTTTGAGAAAGTTATTATTGCAAATACTACATCAAGATATTTTAAAAAGCTCCATGGGAGGTTTTGGTTTTGTTTTCAGTGGTTTTTTTGGTCATAGATCTCATAAACATTATGGACGATGTTCCTTTAAGGGGGAGGGGTTTGCAACAACCCCAAGTTAAAATATCATGTAATAAAAGATAATAAAAGAAAAATAAGACCAAGGTCATGGGACACATATTCGAAGCTGAATGTTGGGAAAAACATCCTAGTGGGTGTCACTTCAGTTTATTATGGCTAAGGAAATTGGAAAAGGCATTTGAAAAGGAAAAGTGACATTAATTGGCATTTTTTTTATGAAATAAAGGATAATAGGAGAAAAGGGAGATGAAGGGTTAGAAATTTGTATGAGAGGAAAATTGAAGGAAAATGAAGAAAATAGAGGCCTCAATAATAAAAAGGCTTATGAGGATCAGTTCAAAACTTTTGTTAGTCCAATTTTGGGCTCTCTTCTATTCTCTCGTACTCATGTACACATAAATCATTCTTGGAGCACTCTAGCATTAGAGAAAGGAAAGAAAAGGAAGGACAAGGAAATAAAAGGACAAGCAAGGAAGGTTGGATCAAGCAGCTTCAGTAGGAGGATTTTGCAGGTAATAGGTTGCATGTGTGATTTCCTAGCTGAGATTTCAATGCATGGTACATAAATTTTTTCATTTGGTACATTTTCTATCTTTGGCATGGTTTTTTCCTAGTTTGACAGTGGTTTCAGCTTTGTCTTGCAATTTCCTAGATATCCATGGTGTGATGGGATTATTTTATTGGTTAATATTTGGATTGTGAGAAGGTTTTGGAACCAGGTGAGGCGGTCTCATGAAAATTCCCAAGGGTTTGGGGTGGATTTGGTTTAATCTATGGGAAGCCCTCGATAGGTGGGTGGAGACAACAACATTCCTCAAGATAATAGTGAATAAAATCTAAGGAATCCAAGCTTCTTTTGGCTTTGTGATCTCTTGACTCATTTTCTCAAGACCATGGTAGCCTAAGGGTGGATGTGGTTTAGTATTCAAGAAGATATAGTTTTTATGTGTTGAAATCCCACATTCATGCTTGGAATATGGCATGGGGATGAATGGATGAAATAAATATTTGGTTCAACCCAATATATGTTTGGGTGGTATGTGGAAGTCCTTGACTTGGTTGGATTTTGCATTAGTTTGTTATCACCAAATTTATCTTGATAGGTTGCTTATAAATCAACTCAATGTAACTCTTTCAAACCACTTCTAACTGAAGATTAGCCTCTTCAGTTTGAGAGGGCTCTCTCAAAGGGGATTTATGATTTTCAATAGAAATACTACTAGATGGCTAACTCTATGAAATGTGACTTTGATTTTGTTTGATTGCTAGTTGAAAAATGAAGGCTTGCTACCATTGGGCTATGGAGTCAACATCAATGTACTTAGTGACAGTAATTCTTCACATGGAAGCTGAGGCAAATAGAGGTTTTTAATAAGGATGATTCATACACACAACCTAAGGAAAACACAAAAATTTCACCCCTAAAGGAAGTCTAAACATGAAAACATGAATTCTGAGTAATTAGAGATAATATTTAGTACAAGTGATTAGACATAAAGATATAGAGCTACAACACATTAAACACCTCATAAGAATCTCAGGTTTGGAAGTAGAATGTCAATGTATATTACTGATAATGGAAAAAATATATAAGTAGCAATTTGGTGCAATATTCTCCAACCCTTTTCTATTAGATGTTTATTCTATAAATAGACATTCTTTTCCAATGAAAATGATATGCCTAGCTGGCTAGATCCTTGAACTCTAACTCTGACACCTTTCATAACTGAAACTACTTTCTATCATAACTGAAACTACTTTCTTGGAATAGAAAAAAAACAACTATCATTTAAAAAGACATACTCCTAATAGGACTCTACTTCCTATTTATTACATTCAGTTTTTCTAACAGTGAAACAGTTACATAATAGAGATCACATGTTCGAGAGACAATTCACCATCACTTGACATATTTAAAATACCCCTATATTTAGGAAACACAGTCCTACTTTTCAGGAGTGGATAATATTCACTTTAATCACTGATCTGCCTGTTGAGTTGGATGTGTGACACTCATTTTTAGTAATTAGTCTCTGCTGAGATGGCCTACTGTCAAGTTGGATGTCTCTAGGTGGCTGGTGTTCTGTTGGAACCCTTGAAAATATTCAAAAAACCCCTCGCTATGAAACATGGCATTTTAGGCAGTTTCATAGTGAGTTTTCATAGTGTATGAAATCTTGCCTTTTCGCTCATCTCCTTGCCACCTTTGCTGGTCAAAAACATTTACTATGCCAAAACATATTGAAAAAACCAACTTCCCTCCTTAATCCTTCACAAAGCTGAATTCCAAAGGAAAATTTCATCTTCAGAATTTTTGTAGCGTTTTTCTGGCTTCAAGCCTAAAGCACGCTACAAAACTATCTAAAAAACTAGAATTTGCTGATTTTGAGACTGCCTTCAAAAATTGATCTCCTAAGGAAAAATTTAGGTTCTTTGCAAGCCATGAACCTTATAAAACATGTTGCAGCTCAATTTTTCACTCTTTAGGAGTTTCTTCTTCATTTTTAATTAATTGGCCAATGGGTTCTTCAACCACTCTAATCTTCAACCCTTTCTTCTCCAGCTCAACTTGGATCAAGTCCAACTGCTCCTGAAGGTCTTCGAATTGATCCTTTAATGATCTATTTTTAGCTTCCAAGCATAATTTCATCTTCCTGGTGTGTTTGACCACCCCGCTTAATGGCTGAGTCCTCTTCAGTAATTTCTTGGCGTTGTCCATAGACTTTGAGACAGTTGAGATTTGATCTTCCCATATTTTCATCAATTGTTCAAATTGAGCCTTCTTAGACCTGTGCTTTTCTACCTCAGAATTCAAATTTAATATCTCTTTACCTACTTCCTTCAGTTGTTCTTTGATGGATTCTATTTTTGATTTTTCACTTACCTTCTCTTTTCCCTTTCTCTGCCTGATAACAAATTCTTCTTCTGTTGATGGAAAAAAATCTAGGATGCTTACTGGCTATACAATCTCATTGATTTTCTCTATATTTTTTCTCTCCATGGCCTTCTTTGCATGTCTGGTAATTGGATTTCTTGGCTGAGATATAAAGCCAACATCATCACCTACAAAATCTAATTTCTTAGTAGTCTTACCTTTCTTCAACATTCTTCCACCATCTTCAAAATCTTCAGCTTACATTATTGGTGACTCTTTAATGTCAATTGCATGAAGGATATCCTCCAGATTTCCTTTGGCCAATGTATAGCTTCTAGTGATCCTCTTGCTGCCTTGTTTGCTGACTTTATGTTTCTATTTTGCAGGTGCTGCTTGAGGGGTGTTAGTCTCTTGGAGAAACTTTAATCCTATATCCACTGGTTTTGTAGGGGATGATATTTTTTCTTCTTCAAATTCTTTTGCCACAACTGGTGATGTAGTAGTTCTAGGTTTTGAGGTTTTCTTTGGAGTGACCACATAAATTTAATAACCACTCATAAAAATGAAAGAAATCCAATCTCTATCTAACCTTCTCAATTCCTCCAACATTAACAAATTTATTAGACCATGATGAAAAAGAGATGTCTCATTGCCTTCTGTCTTGATTTGAACCTTATCTGACATTTTCCATAAAATTATATATAAATAGAAAGGTAATTCAAGTGATATATTACCTAAAAAATGTAGAAGAATACTGAAATGATATGAGTAAACCATGTGAAATCTTCCTTCACATGTGAAATATTTTTGAATGACCATCAATAGTTTTGCATAATTCTTCTTCATGAAACTCCTAGGGATAGCATTGGTAAAATCAACTTCACTGTGTTCTTGCTTAAGAAAATCCTTACAATCTTGCATTATGAATTTGGTACCTTTAAAACACTCTTCACCACCTCTAGGTATCCCTGTAGCTAATGATATGCTCTCTAGTGTCACTATGAGATTCAGAATCCCAACCTTTGATGTTGTTCTTATGAAGTTGGTGGAAAAATCCTTTGAAACTTGTGAATGAAAACCTTGCAACCTCTGGAAAAATTGGTAGCAGCTAATCCTCTTGAAAACCTCCATAGCAATAGGTCTTCATTGAGTAATTTCAAATCGATGGGTTCATACCTATGACAATGGCCACCCTTGTTCGTTTTCTTCCTTGTAGCCATGGATGCTTTATAGTCTTCACTACCTTGCTTGCTGATGACACCTGAAAAATTTGAATTTGACAAAAACCTGCTTGGATCAATGAATCAACTCTCCATGGATCGAATCACATGCAAGGGTAAACAATAATATGACAAAAGGTTGTTTGGGGCGAGGTTTAAAAGGTTAAATGACAACTCGGGTTTTAATCATAGCACATGCAAGCAAAAAAGATGATGATTATGTCAAACACGACTGTGTAGATTTGAATTTTACCATATCAAGCTCTAATGACCTACACCTTTACTACTCTAATCATAAACTGACACCTCATATAAATCTGAAAACCCTGCTAAAAAACACAGTTTCGTAACGAAAACAGTTAGGCTTTGATAGATTCGCTATGAAACTATTAGGTAGTTTCATAGAGAAATCTACAGATTTCCTTTGTGAATCGCTATGAAAATATGAAAAACTGACAAGTGTCCACTTTTGAGTTTTAATGCGTGGGGAATGACAACTAACATGACATGAGGCTGATTTGATTGAAATAGCATGAATGGAGGTGAATATAAAACTTAGGATAGGCTTAAAAATGAAAAAATTTTCATATATCACATTGAAATGGCTTAGGAGACCTTATCCATTTGGTGAATGACCTACATGACCCTATCAAGAAATTTTTCACAACTTAATGAGTGATAACGGTGGCTCCACTTGGGATGGTGTACCCCTGTGGTACACCAAAGAATCTGTATTTACAGTGCCATCCATCTTTTTGGAAATAAACTTCTAAAATTTTCCAAGCCTTCTTCAAACTCTTATGGCCTTCACTTCAGGTTCAAGTTTGATGATCAACCTATCTTTATTAGAAAAAAATCATAATAAAACATAATATATACAATGGAGTCAAAATTCAGTAAAATTTAAGAGCAATAGTGCTTTAGAAACCTGCCATTGACAAATCCTCCAGCATAGAGTTGTCCATCCATCTCCTGAAGTAGATAGGTGTTGTTGCCATGGTATGTAGCTACTATGAATGGTCCCTTCCAGATGTTTTCGAACTTTCCATGATTCCCCTGTTCTTCAATTCTAGCTTCTCACTTAAAAACTACATCTTGAATCTAGAAATTTTCTTCCTTGACCTTTCTGTCAAATGTTTTCTTTACTTTGTTTTGTGACTGCTGATGGTTGTTGTATACCCCCTCCCTTTTTTCTTGCAGAGATATAAGTTGGTTTATCCTCTTCTAAATAGCATTAGGCTCTTCTTCAAGTCGTTGCAGCAATTTCATTACCGACACTCCCAAGGATGTGGGAAAAATAGCTTCAGCCCCATACACTAATTCATAAGGTGAAGTACTAATGGATCTTTTTGTACATACTCTATCAGCCCATAGAGCATACTTCAACTTCATATGCCATGATCTCTTATTTTCTTGAAGTACCTTCTTGATAATACTCACAATGCTTTTATTAGAGGATTCAACAAGACCATTACCCTGTGGGTAAAAATAAGTTGAGTGTCCAAGTGTTATATGATACTGATGAAAAAAGCTAATCAACATTTTCAATTTAAAATCTTGTGCATTTTCAGTAATAATATTCATAGGACGTCCAAACCTAAACAAAATGTTTTTATCTAAGAACTAAATAATGAATGAATCATTTTCCTGCCTTGTTGGGATTGCTTCAATCCACTTAGTGAAATAATCTGTTGCTATCAGGATCCAACGATGCTGCCCTGAATATGATGGGTGTATTTCACCAATAAAATCCAACCCCCACCATTGGAAAGGTGCCTCAACATAAATTGGAATAAAGGTAAAGGAATCAAATTTTTTTTACCATAAAAAATATGACATTCCTGGCAGATAGCTATATTTTTGTAAGCATCCTTGAACATGGTGGGCCAATAGTAACCTGCTCTGAGAATTTGTTTTGTTGTGGCCTTCCAATAGTGGTGTCATCCACAATATCCATTAATAAACTCTTCAATCACTGTTGGCTCGAGGGGTCCTAACCCAGATTTTGAGGTTAAGGTTTGCCAACAAACCCCTATACTATTGGCCCTTTTGGCAGTGACCTGCTTGCGTAGACCAAAGTCTCACCCGAAGCAGTATGGGAGGGTGCTGGAACCAGGTTTCCGCACCCTGGGAGAGGGTAGGTAAGTCAAGCAGAGCTGCCTTCGACTTCACAATTACCAGATCATATATCATAGAACCCAGATCTATAGATCCCTTCGCATCCACATGCGCAATACCAATTATAATCACAGTAAACAACAAATCATAAATTCATAGAACAATAACACAAATATCATAGATATTCTTGCATAAAGTATAACAGACAGATCCAGATTAGATGTCAATTCAGCATAAGCAAATAAAACAGTTACTTTCATAGCTTAACATAAAACCATGCATAACATAGCAGATATCATAGATTCACATTAACAGATTCAGATATTCCAACAACTTTTCGCTTTCATTAATCCTTCAGATCCTTTTACAATATCCAAAACCTAACCTGCACACATAGCAGCAGGGTCTGCACACAACAGGACTGAGGATCTTCGCGCACACAACCAACAAGAGTCCTTTCCCCCAATAACCCAAAGATCTACTAATTCGTAATTTGCACCAATCTTGATTCATCTTCTCTATTGACTCAAAATGTCCTTCTATTTATAACGATATAGCCTAATCTTTCCCATGGTCCGCAAACCGTGGTTTACGGACTCTAGGTCTACCCTTTGACCCATTACAATGCTTTCAGGGCTTTGACCCACCCCAAAACCCCTGCGCTAGACTAAAATATGAAAAAAATATACAAAAATACTCAAAACTGTCCCAATTCGTAGTGTTTGGAGGACCCTGTTCCAATAGTCCCCCAACACAATCTTATGACTCGTCCCGAGTCACTATGGTGGTGAGGTTTCCACCTGCACGCACAGTTCATTGACGGCTGTGACCAGCGGGGGAAACACTTCTTGACTCTGAGTAGCAGCACTCTGCTCAATATCTACGAGCTTCTGTGATGTCGGTCCTTTTGTCACAACGGTGACACTCCCTAGTGTCTGATTTAGTCGCTTAACAACAACATCAACATCCTGTGAGAGATGGAGGGCTACGACAACCCAAGGCTTCAAGCATTCTCTGATGATGTGCTTCTTATGCCAGAGCTCCTCAATCTCATCTTGGAGGGTGTTTCTGGTACTCAATTGTGCCAAACACTGTGCAAGAACCAAGGTGGGTAATGTAGCCTCGATTTGCTCGAAAGCTTCCTCCTTCTGCCGCAAGTCCCGATTTATTTTCTAGAGGATTGGATTGCACTGGACCTTGGTACATAACTGCATGGCTATCTCTAGTAAGAGGGAACCCTGAGAAATCTGCCCTGTAATGGTGTTTGTAGTTGTGGTCACCAGCGGAACGCGCTGGGTCTGTACCTCCAGAGGTGTTTCAGGCTACAATTTGGCCTGTAAGTCAGTGATTTTTTGCTCCAGTTACGTCTTAATGACCTGCATTTCCATCTTGGAAGCCTTCAACGCTACTACCAATCCTTCAAATTTAGCCTGAGGGGTGGCTGTGGTCGGGATCTCTTTTGTAACCTTCGTGCAGAGCTAGTGGATCAAGGTTTCAAGCTCCGCTTGTTGTGCGACAGTGAGGAGCACTTCCGCGTTCTGCTGTGCGATGGTCTGCTCGGCCACAACGAGTTGTTGGTGTACTTGTTGGTCTCGATGGTGAATCTCCTGATACACAGTGGTGTGGAGACCCTACAATGCTTCGTGGGGCAGCTTGACTAAATTCAACTGCACCCCTACACCTGCTTGGAGTTGTATTCCCTGGTGTTGACGGGAAAATTCATCCAGCCAATAGTAAGGGGATATCCCCGATAAAAAATCCCAATTAGACTCTAAACCGTTTGTGATAGGGATCCCGTCTGGGGTGTGGGTCTAGCTACCGTTGAATGCTCCTTCTCTTGGACACAAATGAGCCCTATAGAGTCATAGGTACATAGTTATCAGATGATAAAAGAAGAAATATCGATGATTGTCAATGAGCATAAAACACTACAAATAGCAAGATAAAAAAGGAAACACACATCTAAAAGAGACGCTGTTAGCAACATATCATTAAGGGCATGTTTGTAAAAGTTGTTTGAACCATAGAAGAAACAATTATACCTGGAAAGAACAACCTATGATTACTTGGGCTTTTTCATGAATAAGATAGATGTCAATAATGAAGTTAAAAACATCTCCTAGGTAAATAACATACCATCATTAACACATTTAGTGAGCTGAAATGCATGAAGAGTATAAATAGAAAACTCAGATCAATTAATCATAATATATCAGACATATACAGAAAATACTCATAGTATTAACACATTGATTCTCATAAGATCCAACAGTGGATTTACGACAAATGCTTGTATTCATTCAAAAGGCGCTGTTTAATGCTTTAAAACTCTCTTCTCTTCTTTGGAGTCCAAAAAAAAGATCTTTTTACAACTCCTCGAAGGGAGTATATATAAGACAAAATTGACCCTTGGGTGTCTTGACTTTTCGCCTTCTCGCCTCTTGGTATGCCTTGAAACCTTATTGGAAAATGCAACCTGTGACCTCCCTGTGGAATATGCGACATGCAACCCCTCCTGTAAGGTGTGCCTTGAAATCTGATCATGGAAGTGTGTGTGTGATTGCGAGGTCGGGAACATCTACTTGTTGTTCTTTAAGGAAATTCTGCCATGCACGATAGTCTGCAGCAACTGGGGAGATCATAGGAGTATCTTCCCTTAACCTGTGTAGGCATTCTAAGGCATTCAAGATCAAATTTTCCCTCTTTATCATGACCTGGTCGAATAAGGAAGCTAGTTTGGTGTAAATCCAAACTGGCATCACGACGAACTTAACCAAGTTCTCCTGCGATGCTATAAGATCAGGTGTAGCAGTGGCTTGTCTAATAGGCTGGAGGAATGCCTGAATTTCCTGATTTACCTGTTCCCATGTATTTTCTTCACCTAGTGTACCTAGAGAAGGAATATGGTGCAACTCATCCATCCAGTCAATACCGCTGATCAAATGCTCATAGGCGGTCTTCACCTTCTCTAGGTATTTGGATAACTTCTCCTTGGATTGCACCTTCATGCGAATTTGGACCTTATCGTTCTGAGTGCGAACCCAATATTTCCTAAGAAAAGTTTCTGGAGCCTACGGATATCTGTTTTTCCATTCTAACATTCTATCCAAGGCTGTGGAGGATTCTTTTAGTTGCTAATTCCTTTTCTTAGTTTTTGCTTGAGCTCTCAGTAGAGGTGCAAATTTTTTCTTTATGGTGAAAATTTCCTCGTATAACTACCTCATGGTGGTTTCCAGTGTCACCAACTCTCTTTGGACAGTGAGTGGTACTTCGTTAATAAGGGTGTTCATGTCTTGGAACTGTTGGAATTCTTCCCTTAGTGCTCTTTTTTCTTACTCCGACCTAGCTTCCCTTTGTTCGGAGTCTTGTAATCTATTTTGTAGGGAGAGGATTTCCCTACTCATCCGGCTCATGTTTTCTTCTGTGGCTGCGGCAAAAGTAGTGACAACTGATGCTATCATTACTGGATTGGTCCTAGTGTCTAGGACTATATCCTTTTCTATCGTGGCTGTGAATGGCGCGACAGGGTTCCGTGCTAAGCATCTCCTCTTTTCCTGCCTGATTTTGAATGTGAACTGGTCATAAGTGAGTCTCGTCAGATTGAACACTTCCTCCTCTTGTCCTTCGGAGGTACCCGGTTCTGAGAGCGCAAAACATGTGTTGATTGCAGGAACTTCGAAGGCCAGAAACTCTATCTGTACCCCTGTTACAGGAGGAGGTGTCTCGGTGTCCTTGGAAGAATTATCTTTGGATCTTTGATCCTCTTCTTCTTTTCTCTTTTGTTCTGCTTCTTCTTCCAATAGCTGCTTCGCCTTTGCCTTATCCTGTTCTTCCTTTTGTCTGTGCTCAGCTTCTACTTTATCTAGTTCTATCTTGAGCTAATGCTTAACCTCTGCTTTTGTTTCCTCTTCTTCCTTCCTTTTGCGTTCAACTTCCACCTTATATAATTCTATCTTGAGCTGACGCTCAGCTTCCTCTTTCACCTCCTGCTCTTCCTTTATTTTGCGAGCATCTTCCGCCTGTTTCTTCCTCTGTTTTGACTTTAGGTGTTTTTTTACATTTATCCTCATCCTCTTTTTCTTTATTTTTAGCTTCTCGTTGAGCTTTTGTTTCCTTTTCTTTCTGTTGGGCGGAAGAGCTATGGCCTGTGTTAGTTCGGGACTTCTTGGCCTAGGAAGACGAGGCTCCTCCCAATTTGTGGATTCTTTCTTCTAGAGTTTGATCATCTTGGTCCTCCTGATTGGTAAATGCCTCCAGGGTGAGTTCCCTATCCTTATTGTACCAGTTTCTTACCCCATCTTCAATTGGGCATTCAGTATGTTGGTAACTCCATTTAAAATTGGCTCGTTTGTAATGGGCAGGGACTATCCTCTCAGGATCATATGTACGGTGATCTAAAGGCATCAGGAAGAATCCTTTGATTTTCTCAGCTTCCACCTCCACTTCTCTGAAATCCTTGACTGTATAAGCATTGATGGTGAGCGTCAGTGTGGGCCATGGCTTCTTCTTACCTTTAGTAAGGACCTTCGAGAAGCTGGAGGTCATCTGATAGCATGTTTCTTGAAGTAGCAACCTATCAGTGACGAATCGGGGTAGAGCATGGGGAGTCTTGAATGAACCGAAGACTCAGACGAAGGTGCCTTCTGCAAATGGAAACCAATGTGCCACCTTGGTTATCGTTTCCATGGCTCGCTAGGACATGCATGGGGTATCCTGACCGAACAATTTCTCACAGAGTGCAGGGATGAAACCGTGTACGATTTGATCTATATCCTGCTTATATTTGGAGTCCCAGAATACATGCAACTCCTTGTATATTGGGTGTACGCACGCTCCTGATTCGAGTTGTGAGCCCATCCCTGAAAGTGGCACCTGGCACAAAATGCATCCAATAGATAGGAGGCCATGTAAAATTCAGATGAGTATCCCTCCTCGATGCTAGTGCTGCAGATATGTTTGTTTTGAGGGCTACTATCAGTAGGCTGGACCAATTGAAATGGGTGCCATGTATGGTAACAAAGTGCATAAGGGATACCCAAGAGCCGCTGAAAGTGGTGGCATCATACATTATACAAAGCATAGCTTCTAAGAACTTATAGACCTTCCTGAGGCCTGCCTTGATACTTCTGGTCCCTCTTGACTTTGAAATTATCCTATTCCTCCCACCATCCTCTCAGGGTGTCAGCTATGGGAACTGCATGGGTAGTGGCCCATGCCTCTATGAATGTCTGCTCCCAGGTTGGAAGTGCGTAATAGAACTCTGCATCCTAGCCTTTTAAATTTGCAAATTCTTTCCCCTTGTGATCTCGAGTCACCCAAATCCTGGGGGTCTATCCTTTGTATGATCCAATCAATAATTTCAGCACATGGGAATATAGCTGGTTGGGCCTCTGCATAGTGAAGCTTTGACCTCTTAACCTGCACATATACCTGCCAGTCTAGGAGGTCCTCTGGAAACTTAGGTTGTGCGAACTCTTGTTATACTTGATACCAACTCATGGTTTCTCCTTTGCTAAATATACATGCGGTGTTACCATAGATAGGGGGAGGAGATATAGGTATTTTTCTTTTTGTGATTTCTATCTCTGGGCTTTTGTTTTTCCTGCGAACTTCCAGAGGCCCCATTTCACTTGAGGCTGAAGAGACGGAGACACACTCTAGCTCTACTTCGAGGTTCCTTGGCATGTTCATAAAAAAATCCCAAGATAAGACAGATGCTATATTAATGAATGCTTAATAATGATTTTAACTATGCCCAAATAATGTCAAGGAAGGGGTGAATCTGCGACTTAGCAACCCATTCCTTCAGTCGTTGAGTCACATTGGTTTAAAACTTTAGAGGAGAGTGAATTTGCGACTTGGCGACTCGAGACTAGGTTGTGAGGTCGCTGAGTCACATTGGTTTAAAATTTCATGAAGATGCGACCTTGCGACTTGGCGACTTGTGACCGGGTTGCGGGGTCGCTGATTCGCAAGGTCACAATACTTCAGCTTTTGAGCAATACACGACTTGGCGACTTAGCGACTAGGGACTGAGGTCGCTGGGTCGCAGGGTCGCAAGGTCGCGGGGTCAGAGGTCGCACTAGGGCTGGGCACATGACTTTGTGTGGTGACGCAGTCTCTTACTCGATTTTAACTTAAAATCCATAAATTGAAGAATAACTATTCATTAGAGGAAGATACTGACACAGGGGAGGCTGGTTGGCTTCATCTGTAAGTTTGTATAAGAATGACAGGGTTTGGAGGTAGCAGGTTCAAAGAGGGTCTAAATGGAGGATAGCTAGTGGTTTAAAAGGGCTAAGATAAGGGGGATGGGGGAAAAAGACAGAAAAAATGGAAACAATAGGAGGATTAGGCAACTTACCCGAAAAAATCGCGCTCCAGTTGCCCTGTCAGAAGCGTTTTTTTTTCTCTCCGTCGTGTGGGTGAAATGCGATCTATGTGACGCTTCTATTTATAAAGGGGTCATGCTTGTGGGAAATAAATGAGGTTTCTGGGTCACAAAAAAATCACGTTGATGAGATGTACGAACTTGCAACCCTGCGACCTTGCGACTTGGGGGTCGCGGGGTTGCCGGGTCGCTAGGTCGCAATTTTTTAAACTTGAATGCGATTCACGACTCAACGACTTGCAAACCTGATAGGTCGCAAGGTTTCTAGGTCACTGATTTGGAGAAAATGACCTATTCTGTGACTTAGTGACTTAAGGATTTCAAAAATATTTGAACTTTAGGTTTTGAATTCGCCTCTCGATGCTCGGGGGCTCAAAAAAATTTTAGAGGGTGAAATTTTTGGAGGGTGTTGTAGCGGCTACAACAAATGGCGATTCACTGGTAGGGTCCAGAATCTCTGCCAGTGTTTCATCTTAAGGGGATGGGAGGGCATAACTCACTGTTCCTTTTACACCGTGGGTCCCAATTCTTCCGTCTTCTAGCCTTGCGCATTTTCTCTCCCTATCTGCCTGCCCTTGGGTGCTGGTTTACCATGTTTTTCATTCTTGGAGACTGGATGGAAAATTTCAGAGTAACCTTAGGTATTTTTGGGACCAGTATAGTTTATTTGGTTCTCATTGTGTTGCTCTGCTGCCAACGAACTAGATGGTCCCGGCGAAGTCACTGCCTAGGAATCATGAGCGTTGGTCCGCTGCCAGCGAGCCTGGTCAGTACCTCGCCGAAGTCGTCGTATCGCCTCTTTGCGCAGGAAGATTTTCTCAATCCTTTACCCTTTATTCATGTGCTTAATGTATTTATTAAAATGTGCTCAGGGAACTTATTTTATTCGACAATTATTTCTTGGGCGAATGAGGGATCCCGAATTATTTTACTTGCAAGAGAGGTTGCTCTTGGTCTATATGAGGACTTGGGGTTTTCCTGGATTTTCATTTGTCACCTAAGGCTAACTTCTCCCTTTTCCATCTAGTAACAGATTCAACCGAACATTTCATTTTTTCACAACAGTCCCTTGGGCCAGCATACTAGGTAAGCTGCCGCACCTTGGTCTGGGGGCCTTAGTCATGTTCTCGCCACTAAGTTCCCATCACAGGTATGCTTGCCTCTTTTAAACTCTGGGAGGAAGATTTCACACCAGCATAGATCCTGGCTCAGTAGGCCAATTGAGTAACTTCTAGATCCCCTTTCAAAAACTTGGATGCCAAAGGAAAGAAAAGGTTTAATGGGAGCCTGTGTGGAACAAGCGATTTATTGAAAACAAGAAAGGTAAAGAACGAAAAAACAAGATAAAATATAGTACAAGGTGTAGTGACGGACCCTAGGGGCTGTCAAGTGAAATAGTTCTTAAGTTCATGTCCATTCACAGGGAGGACCTCAATCCTTCCTTCAAGAGTTTGTAACCTGTAAGTGTGGGGACCGACCTTCTATCTCATCTGGAAAGGGCCTATCCATAATGCTTGGAACTTGGAGTGTTTCCCTTTATCTTCATGAGCTTTATCCCATTTTAGGACAAGGTCACCTACTTTGAAAACCTTGTTCCTAGCTGACTTCTTTTCAAATCATCGTTTTATCCGACCTTGGTGGATGGCGAACTTTTCCCAAGTTTTTTGCCTTTCCTCCTCAAGTTTCAACGAAGTGTCTATTCAGGCTTGTAAAGTAGGGAAAGGAGTGCCATGAGTCTCTTGGGATAATCGGAGGGCCGGGAGAGACAAGTTGGGAGGAAGGATAGCTTCTTTTCTGTATACAAGGAAGAATGGGGAGGTGCCTAGGGAAGGCTTGGGTGTGACTCGATCTGCATAAAGGGCATTGTGGAGTGCCCTATGCCAATTTCGTTGTTGGGAAAACAAAGTCTTTTTGATGATGCGGATTAGGTTCTTGTTGGTTGACTCAGCTAACCCATTTCCTTGAGGGTAGTAGTTGGCATAATGTTTAAGTACGATACTATTTTCTAGAGAAAAATCATATAATTTCAATGATGAAAAATATGTTTCATTATCAAAATCAAGGGAGGTTGGAACACCAAACATGATCATGATGCATTGGGCGATGAAGGCTATTACCTCTTAATCATTTAATTGACGTAACGGTACCGCTTCAACCCACCTTGTGATGTACCTATGTTGCTTGGAAGAGTGTGGCAGGATTTCTCCAATCACATCTAGCCCCCATTGTGGAAACAATTTTTCCACTGTGATAGAATGTAACGGGGCTGAAGGTCGTATATCTCTATTTGTGAATTTTTGGCACTGTGGGCATTTCCAGACATATGCATGTGCATATTTAAACAAAGTAGGCCAATAGAAACTGGCACACATGATCTTGTGAGCAGTGGTGTCTCCTACATAATGCCCCTTTGCAGGGCCATCGTGAAGTTCTGCCAATACTTTATGTGCCTCATCCCATTCCAAACAGCATAGCAATACATCGTTGTGATGTTTGTGAAAAAAATTACCCTCTACTAGCTGGTAGGACGCAAATTTCAATCTCAACACATGATTATGCTTCATAGTTAAAGCGGGGCCCATGGTGTCATGTTTCAGATATTACAGGAGATCTATGTACCAAGAGGAGGTATCCTGCAGGGCTGTGCTATCAGTTTGATACATATCAATCCTGTGTTCCAAATTTTCTTCCTCACTGCCTCGTGAGTCTACTGCCTCTATGGCCATGCGACACAATCCTTCACCCTTTACAGTGTGTGCTGGCTTGAAATCTAGGTCATACTCTTGGAGGCATGTCATCCAATTTCCTCTTCTCTCACCCAACTCTTGTTGTACGAACAATGAGCGCGCAGCCGGGTGAGGTATGAAGACTGTGACATGGTTCTTCAAGATGTATAGCCTGAAGTGTTTAACCACCTTGTATACTGCGTAAGCTTGTTTGTCAATATCTGAGTAGTTTAATTCGGCGCCCTGCAACCTAGTACTCATAAATGATATAGGTCGCTCATTGTTATTGTCATATTTCTGAGTGAGGATGACTGCCAAAGATGAATTTGAGGCAAAGGTATACAAGATAAAGCCTTTGTTGAAATCCATACTGTGCAGGGCAGGTGCTTCTACGATGGCTTGTTTGATGTTGTTGGATGCTTCTTTCTCAGGATGATGCCACTTAAAACATGCGTTCTTCTTAATCATGCCTTGCAAGGGTTTCAAGATTTGGGAAAAATCTGATATAAACTTTTGGACGAAGTTGATTTTGTCGAGGAAGGATTGCATGGCTTTTTTACCACTTGGGGGTGGTATTTGAGCGATGAATTTCGCACGTTCTGGGTCCACTACTATGTTGTCTCGAGTTATTATGTGTCCTAACAGGTTTCCCTCGGTAACGGCAAAAATTATTTTCTTCGGGTTCAGGGAGATCCTGTACTTCCAAAACCTCTCAAAAATCTGCCTGAGGTGGTGTAGGTTGTCAAATATATGCTTGGAGAAAATGATCAAATCGTCAAGGTATACTACCACACTTTTTCCAATGAGTCCCCTGAGGGCGATGTCCACAGCTCTTTGGATGGTGGCGCCGACATTAATCAGGCCAAAGGGCATGCGTCTGAATGAAAAATTTCCCCATTTAGTTATGAATGTGGTTTTGAGCCTATCAGGCTTAGCCAGCAGCACTTGATTATACCCTGAAAACCCGTCCAATTGAGAGAACATTTATGACCCCGATATAGTTTGAAGGATTTTCTCCATAGGAGGGACTGGGTAGTTATCCTTGTCAGAGGCTTTGTTTAAATTCTGGAAATCCACGCACAGACGGATTTCACCAGATTTCTTGCATACAGGGACCAAGTTTTACACCCAGGTCGAATGTCTAACTTTTAAAATTATCCGCGCATCCAAGAGCTTCTTTAGTTCCTTTTGGATCATTAGTTCTAGGGTGGGGTGTAATTTTCTCAGTTTCTGTTGAAAAGGCTTCACTCCTTCTTTCATGGGTATGACGTGCTGGATGATCCGTCTATCATACGTCCGAAGCTCATCATATGTCCAGGAAAATATATCTCAGTACTTTTTTAATAGCTCGGTGAATGCTTGTTCCTCTTGGGGGGTGCACTCATTACGTAGGTTGACGAGCTTGGGATCTTTGTCTATCCCAAGGTTAATTTTTCTATGCACTAACGTTGAACTTCACACTTTTGTGTTTGGAGGCCCTCGGAAGCAGTTCTGTAGGTCGAACATATTTTCAAGTGACACAATTCCTTTGGGTATGGGATTTCCTTTTCGCTACTATAGTTCTTCCTGCAAAACCCGATCATGATCCTCTTCTTCAATGACCATGTCTTTGAATATGTCCGCATTGAGTAGGAAATCCAATACTTGTTGGTCATCATTGAAAACACGTAAATTAGTGACGTTGTCTGGCATGGATGGCCTGTAAATAACCTCAATAGAAAACACATCCCTAAGTCGGGTGAACCTAGCAGCAACGTTAGCGAGTGTATCAGTTGCTGCATTATGCATTGTAAGTACAAATTTAATACCAAAAGAGTCAAAAGCAGAAATTAAGTGCCATACCTCTTGCTGATAACCTCTTAGATGTGGAGCCAAGCAATGGATGGTATTACGTACCTGTCGAGTGATAATCTCAAAATCACCAATTACCTTTAAATAACAGAAATTTAGGTCTATGGAATTTTTGAGTCTGAGTAGCAATGCCTCATACTCGGTTGTATTGTTCATGCATTGGAAATCCAACCCTCAGGAAATTAGAAATTTATTCTTCTCGGGGTCTAGCAAGATGCAGCCGACACCAACCCCATCTTGGGTTTTGGAACCATCATAGTACAAGGTCCAAGTTTCATCTTTCGACTAAGTGGGGTAGTCTGAATGCATTGAGGAACTACCTGGAGTAGCAGTCCCTGATAGGTCCTTTGTTGAGGCGGAGGGGTTTTCAGCGGCCAGCAGCAGCTTCGACTGGACGTCTTGAGTGACCGGGGATTGGGGGGTTTGATAGCATCCAAAGATGGATTCTAAAAAACACATACCAAGCTCTTATTGTGCGAAGCTGACCGATTCATTAGTGGCATCCAGGTTGGTCACAGTGTGTTTCATGTATGGTTCACTCTCGACCCGTATCTGGTTATTCTTGCCTTTGTACGGGAGCCAAAGGTGGGACTAATTAGTGGCGAAGTTCCCTTGGAGCTTACTGGACCAATCTCTTCTTAACAGAAGGCCATAGGCCTCAGGGATATCCATGATTACTATGTCGATACACTGATGCACTCTGGAGTTGGAGGATAGGTGAATGATGACATTGTTTAATTCGCCTACTGTGGGGACTTGAGATCTGTCAAGCTGGATTATTTTGGAGTCGGTTTTCTTAGGGCAGATGTTTAACTTCTTGCACATAGATAAGGGCATGAAATTCATGGATGCACTAGAATCGACAAGGCAATTGTGGAAATTGAAGTTAAAGATCTTGAAAAGAAGGAGGAAAGGTGGCATGGTGCCCTGGAGTTGGTGTTCACCGCATTCACGGTGGATTGGGGACTAGCAGCAGCTTGGGCAGATGTGACGCTTACGGGTTTGGTCACTGATAGATTGGAGAAGGTTTTGAGAATGAGCTCTCGTTGGTTAGTAATGCGAGTGAGCTCATAGAGAGAAATATTGGATATGGTCTTCTTCATATCCTCGATAATGTTATATCCATAATCTGTGTGTGAGGTGGGCTTGGTGGTGTTCTTCGGGGAAAGTAAAGAAGATTTAGCCTTGGGGCCTTTTCTGGGAGTAGTTGGACTAAATTTTTTAGGAGCTTTGTCTTGGTTTTCTCGTTCGGTGGCAAGATTTTCCTTAAGAAAACTTTTATTTTTTCCTCGAAGGATTTCTCAGGTACCAGACCTTTGCTCCTCAAGCTATAGTTTCGAGGGGGTTTAGATTTAGGTTCGTCATCTAGGTTTATCCCAGAGGTGGGAAGGGAAGACTCTCTGCGGATGACCTCGAAAGTGAGGACAGTGGAGCCCATATCTTCATCTGGGGGGGGGGGAATTTTCTTCGTCATCCGAAATAGCCTCCTCCTCCATATCCCGAGGGGTTTGGTCTTCCAGAAATTGATTCACCATGACGGTCATGTTATTAATCCACTAGGGGTAGGTTTTTTCTGAGTGAGAGGCTTAATGAAAGGAACAAAATTTATCCTTGCCGATCTCTTCCACATTGAGACCTGCACTCGAGTTTGACAGGGGCTAGTTCATGGAGGGATTATTTTTCTGAAGAAAGGCTTCTGCGTTTTAACAGTTGGGCCAGAATCATTGTTCTTCCTCTTCAGATTAGAGACTTCATTGGTTAGCAATTTAAGGGATTTTGTGATACTTTAAAAATTGAAGGGGTCCTTATCTTTGTCCTTGGATTTATGACTTGAGGATTAGGCTCTCTTCGTGGTTCTTTTATGATCATCCCGCCCTTCGTGTTCAATGGCCCCTATGGGTAGCATGTCCTTTTCAATAGCAAGGGCAGTGGTGTAATTGGCTGCCAAGGTAGGTTTGGCCTTGTGTTTCAAAAACACTGGGATATCCAGTGGGAGGGCCCTGGTGTAGTAGTAAATGGTAATGGAATCATATAAGGCCATGTTTGGAGGGAATTTATTCAGTATAGTGGCGAAACATTGATTGAAATCCTTGAACTTCTCCTTCTTCTGACACTTCAACATGCTAAGCTCTGTGAGGAGCATCGGGGGGGGGGGGGGCGTTTAATCTTCTGAGAATTTTTGCAGGAAGGTACGACGAAAGTGTTCCCAAGAAGGGATAGAAGCAACGGGGAGCGACCGATACCATGTTGCAGCTTTATTTTCTAGAGTATGAGGAAAAAGTGACATGATACGTCGTCATATTGCACTCTCGTCATCTGTAAAGACAAGTAGAAGTTGCTAATGTGGTCTTCGGCCAAAGTACCTTTCTTGGGGTTGAACTTAGGGAGATGTTTTTCAGGGTGTCGGGGCATGTCATGGAGGGGACCTTGGATACCTAAGGGGGACTGAGCCATCCAAGCCAAAGATTGTACACGTCTGGCCCGTTGGTGGTGTGGTCTGTATACATGTACCCTCTCACTTTCAGATTCCCTACCCGTGCCAGACTTGGAGGCTTCGACCTCATGGTGGGAGTGCATGTCTTGGTTTTCTCCACGGTTTTCTATATTTCTGATGTTTCTCCAGTAGTAAATAAAAGGAAACCTGTTCTGGTTTCGGTGGGTGTTACACAACATTTTGTCACTGGCCCTGCAATCGCTCATCCCATACATTGGAGGGCTATTCCCGTGACCTATGAAAAGTAAAATGTCCTCAAAACACCTTGATGGCATCCCTTTGAATAAGGGCAAGAATTCTCTTGAAGAACATTTCCTCAGAAAATCACTAAAAACATATGTTCGAGCATTGGCGCGAGAAACCAGTTCATCACTCACGTCGACCTAGGAAATTTACACTTAGCCCACACCACTTGGCGCTCTGTCCCTGTGTATTGCCAGCGCCAAGCCTATTTGGGAATTTTTTTAAAAATAAAAGGTGGAATTTTGATTCTAACAACTTCAGAATGAATCATCAAAAAGAGGTTGGGCTATTTGGCTCCAGATCTCCCTGTTTAGGAAGTGGTTTTCCACCTCTCATGGAACCTTCCTAAGAGATAGGACTCTCCCCCCATGACTATAGGGACCCTAACCTCTCCTTCTCCCTCTATAAAAGACTTCCCTCTCTATTTTCAACCTAGCTGAACATTTGGGAAGAAAACTATAGCTGAACGACTATTGAGAGCAGAGCCAAGGAGAACCCCATAAGAGAGAGAGCCTTGTCTAGATTCCCGACAAGCTTTGTGAGATACGCTCTGCTGGAAGCCCTGTCAAAGGAAGAACACAACGTTGGAACTCAGTTGTAATCTTTCTTTCATATTTTAATATATGCTCGACTAAGATATTGGTTCCATCGTTGTATTTCTTATTTGTGTAATGCAATTTGATTTAATATTTTCCAACTGATTGATAGTTACATGCTTGAATTATTATGTTGTATGTCATCACTTTTCTATGCATATGTACAGGCATCCAGACATGACGAGCTAAAGGATTGTGATCTATCGAGCTGGGAATGGAAACAACACTTCTTCTTTGACAACAACAAGGTAGGACTTGAGGTAAGCTATCCATCGTAGCTTTGTATTTTTTAACTAGGAATCAATATCGTAGCATGTTTTTTTGTTGCTAGACCCACTCTAGGGCTAGTGGGATCGCCTCTGTCTATAATATTCCTCTTTCAGGAATTTCTGCAATATGGTCCTCAAGGATGCTGTATAAGGAAGAAAATGAAAAAATAATCTGAAAGGGGGCTTGGATCCCATTTTTAATTCATCAAAAAATTCTCTTCCAGAAGTTGACCCCAAATAAATGACTCTAGATGGGTTATTCAGATCTCCCCAAACTAGGTCCCGTAGAGAACTGCTCAAATAGAGAGCCTACAACAATACATGAACACAATCATAAAACTCTGAAAATCTGAATATGTCATAAGATGAAATATAATACAACCATCATGTTCATTAATATACCAGAAACAATATATAGAAATATCATGAGGAAATAACCCCTCATGCAATGGGAATCGATCTCCAAATATTAACACATGAAATACAAGAGATGCAACAACTGCACAAAATGTCGGAGAGCAGTGACTACGCTGGCTCTAGGAGAGTAGCTACTACTGTAGATGTAAATACATGAAATATGGCTAATACATACAAAGAAATTTCCAAAAATAGAGGAATGGGCCTCAATACAAGATTTCTAGCCAATCTAGGAGAGATTGCTAGAAATGCCGGAAAATGTATAATGTGACAAATAACTTGTCACTGCAACTGAGAAAAAATAAGAATTAGGCTATGGAAAATATGAAATACTCATGCCCTCCTCTGATAATGTTCTCAAGCAAAGGGCTGATCCCTTTTACTAAAAAACACTCCTCCCGATGAGCTCAATGACCCCTCCCAACAACTGTCTGCATAAAATAACAAAGTTTCTGCCTTAGACTGCGCTGTGAGAGATGGTGAGTGATTGGCCTGGTGCCAAAGATCTGAAATGATGCTCGGGAGTCTCCTCTACTAATCCTCCAAATAATAAGCAAGATATCCACTGAAGAACAAGCCAAACAATGACTCTATGAGTTCCTCTATTGCTGCACCCAGCAACACAACGTTAATCTGATGTAGAAATAACGCTGTACTGGAGGTGGTAGCTTGGCCAAATGTCAGAATGAGGAAATGTGGCTCAAAACCTCTCCTTCCTTGAGGATGAGGTAGGGATTCCTGAATGGGAACACCCTTGTGCTCAAGAACATTGCAACCCTGCTAAACAACCCGGGGATGCAAGTCTTAGCAGACCCAACGGAAATAACAAGCTAATGCATAATGAAAATGGGCTACCATATCCTCCTTATAAATCAAATGAAATACTCTCACCATGGGTCCCATTGACACTTGCCACTTAGCTCATGCAAGTGGAGCCTCCTCTAAAACTGCGCTGCCTTGTCATGGAGATTCCTTCTCTTGGACAGTGCTATTGACTTAGTCAAAGATAACTAAATCGAAGTGATCCTGATCATGTTCACACCCTTAGGTGCTTAATTCAACTACTTATTCACCCTCCTTTCACATAAGGAGTGTTATTTTCCATCTAAGGGGGTTAAGGGGTCTCCTTACCCATTTTATTCAACAAAATGAAAATATGCAAACTATAATGTTCCTTTTAGCTCGAGGCTACAATTTGGGAACATTATAGTCCTCCCCTCTCACATGTTTCTTTTCCTCAAGCAACTGTATAGAGAGACCAAAATTTCTCCCCCTTTTCTTCTGTGGCCTCCTCATCAACAATATCCACCACTGCTTAAGATATCCTACAACAAATCTGTCCTCCAATGCCCCCTCCCAAGTATGCAAACCGGAATGGTGTACATCATGGAAAGATAGAAGGTGTAGGTGGAAACCTTCTTGCTGTGCTATGGCCTCCTCAAGGTAGGAGTGATGACATGCATGGGAATATTTTGTCCCCAATTATGATCCTCTCATCCATGCTATCATCCAAATAGAAATCTCAACCCCCAGTTTATGCAATGTGTTGGGGATGAATGGAGAGTTGGGCTTCTGATTCCCAAGATGTTTCTCCCTCCATTTCTGGTACATATGGGGTAGCCTCTGTCCTTGGGCTGAAATGGTATGGCCTCCAAGAATGGCCCAAGCTTCCCCATAAAAAAAATCAGTCATGAAATCCCCCTTCAATTTCTCCAAGTGGTTTTCCCACAAGAAGAGAAAAGTAGCAATGTGGAAATCATGGTTTGCCCATGGTGTCTCCTGAAATATAAAGCATGTACAATGGGAAGAGTCATGCTCCCAATGGGCCATCCAAAAATATACAATAATCTCAAAATAGTGCTCCTTGTGAATGTATAAACATCAGTAATACAAGGAGGCAACATGCAATGAAAACAAGCTGTCATATGACAACTAGAGAGTGGGTCACTGCTCCACTCATGGGACCAATGCAGTGCACCTCTTACCTACATCAAAACTATAAACAACAAGTGCTTTCCCAGCCACTTTTTTGCTGCCACAAAAATCTCATAAGATGAAAAAATGCAAGTACAAATTGGTGCCAATGGTGCACACCAAGAAGCATGTGGCTTCCCCCACAAACCATCATGAAAATAACCACTCCCATTGCTACAATTGGCCACAATTACATCATAATAAGGAGCATAAGGATATGTGATCATCCTTAGCTCATCAAGTTTCCCATATAGAGTAAAGAAAGGTAAATCAAAATGAGAGTATATACCCCTTTACCATGTACTCTGGTTCTTGAGCTAAAATGACTCATCTGAATGCTCTCCCTCACCTCTAATGAGTAGGGAAATGGTTGTGCCAATCCCTATGAAATCATCTGGGATATGCATCTCTCCATATGCTGATATAGATTATGCTGTATTCACTCCCAAGTGAAGTCTTCTAGCAAGACAAGATATGCATCAAGGTGCATAGCTAGGAAGTCCTCATGTGCTGCATGCAATAGTTTCTCCTTGAGACTAGAAGCTCTAGTCAAGAAGATCCTGCCATTGGTATAGATGACCATCTCATAAATCATGTACCTGTCATATCCCTTTGGTTCATAAAACATCATGCATGCACCTAGATCCTTGGAGTACTCTAGCAAGAGTTGAGACCTCCAATCTGGATCCATCCTTCTCATAGACAACACTGGTGATCTAGCATGTGAAGCTCCCCTCATGCTGCTGCCTGCTAATTTGACATCTCCCATGCCAAATTCATCCTCCAAAATGCTGCCATGTCCATCATGTAGTTTCTCATGCTAAAATAGTGATGGTGTCCTTTGGAAGTTGGCCTCCCATGAGAATCTGCAATCCAAAAGGAATCTCCCAAGTTGGGCCAAGGTAAGCATGAGTGGCCTCCATCCACTCCCATGTGTGAAAGGGTCCTTCCTCAAAGGAAGTGTCTTCTCCAAATCTGTGGAGCAGTCATCCTGCATCATGAAGATGCCATCCTGCATCCCTGCAACAAACTCTGTCATCATAGTATAACTGATGAGAGTGGTTGATACTGAAAATGAGATAATGTCTTCCTCCCCCTTGGGTTTACCCCAAACTCTCGGTGCTGTGCTGGACTCCTCCAATGTATTCACCTCTCCAAAATCCAAGAGTGGTGAACCAAATGAAAATATGCCCCTCATCAACTCTAGATCAGGTGGCCTCCTAGGTGGAATGCCTCCATATAGTGGGACATCAAGTTTAGAAGTGGACTATATGTATGAGTGGACTGATTTGTCCCTCTATTCACTGTGCTGTATAGTCTCCTTAGCTTGTACAAAAAATTTTCGGACAAGATAAGGGTGTATCAGCCCTTGATGCTGATCCTTCTCTTTCTCCACCATCTCACGATCCCCAAAAACTGCTGCATATGGCTCCAGAATTATGCCTTGGTTCCCACATGTGGAATCATTTGGAACTCCTTGCAAAGACACAAGGGCTCCTCTAATGGAAGCAAAGGCTTCCTTTTCACCTCCATGTGGTGATGGATCTCCTCCCAGTGTGACAACGCTGTTGGTTCTCCTTTGCACATCCCCTCAATCAATCAATGAGAATACCTCATCACCAAGGAAAGACCCTAGATGTTGGTCATCACTTGAAGGAAGTACCTACATGTCTTCACAAATGGAAGAGGGCCCTTCATATAATAGGGATCTTTCCCTTGGAAAGCCATTATACATGTTTTCATCCCCTTCAAAAGTAATGAATGGAGTTGGTTTTATGGTTCCACCCAATGCATGAAAAGTGTTTGAGGTTATGATACATGATGATTCACATTGAATTCCATCAAAATTATTCATCAAACCCTTAGTGAATTCATCATATACATTTGCATGACAATATGAAATAGAATTTACAAACCAACAATCATGAGCCATACCTTTGAGTTGCAGCGCTGCTACTCCAAAGGCCTCATCTTCTTCCTCCATTATTCCTGCAGTGCAAGTGGGAAATGAAATGTGCTGTGGATTTGCATGTGTGGCTGAATGTCCACACCCATCATGATAGTAGCTAGGGCTTGCTTCATCTTCAAACCCTCTTAGAAACTTTCTGCAATTTTCCCTTCCTGTCTCCTTGAGATCTTCTACGATAGCTTCCATAGTTTGAAAAAGGAGCAAGGATATCCCCTCTTCTGTCATTCCTCTTTTCTTGTTTTCTCTATACATCTCCTCTTATAAGTGAGGAGCTTCTCCTTCTAATGGCATAATATCTTGGGCTGCACAGGCTGAGCCAAGATTGATGCTCCGATACCACTGTAATATTCCTCTTTAGGGAATTTTTGCAATATGGTCCCAAGGATGTTGTATAAGGAATCAAATGCAAAAATAAGATGAAAGGGGGCTTGGATCCCCTTTTTAACTCATCAAAAACTTCTCTTCTAGAAGTGGAGCCCAAATAAATGACTCTAGATGGGTTATTCAGATCTCCCCAAACTAGGTCCCTTAGAGAACTGCTCAAAATTTAGAGAGCCTACAACAATACATGAAAAAAATAATAAAACTCTTCAAATATGAATATGTCATAAGATGAAATATAATACAGCCATCATGTTCATTAATATACCAGCAAAAATATACATAAATATCATGAGGAAAGAACCCCTCATAAAATGGGAATCGATCTCCAAAGATTAACACATGAAATACAAGAGATGCAGCAACTACACAAAATGTCGAAGAGAAGTGACTGCACTGGCTCTAGGAGAGTAGATGTTGCTATAGATGTCAATACATGAAATATGGTTGATACATACAAAGAAATTCCCAACAATAGAGGAATGGGCCTCAATACAAGATTTCTAGCCAATCTAGGAGAGATTGCTAGAAATGCTGAAAAATGTATAATGTGACAAATAACTTGTCACTACAATTGAGTCAAAATAAGAATGATGTTATGGCAGAACTGAAATACTCATGCCCTCCTCTGATAATGTTCTCAAGCAAAGGGCTGATCCCTTTTACTCAAAAACACTCCTCTCGATGAGCTCAATGACCCCTCCCAACAAATTCCTACATAAAATAACAAAGTTTCTGCCCTAGACTGCACTATGAGAGATGGTGAGTGATTTTCCTAGTGCCAAAGATCTAAAATGATGCTCGGGAGTCTCTTTTGCTGCTCCTCCAAAGAATAAGCAAGATATCCACTAAAGAACAAGCCAAACAATGACTCTATGAGTTCCTCTGTTGCTGCACCCAGCAACACAACGTTAATCTGCTACATAAATAACGTTGTACTGGAGGTGGTAGCTTGGCCAAATGCTGAAATGAGGAAATGTAGCTCAAAAATTCTCCTTCCTTGAGGATGAGGTAGGGATTCCCGACCAGGAACACCCTTGTGCTCAAGAACACTACAACCCTGCTAAACAACCCGAGGATGCAAGTCTTAGCAGACCCAGCGAAAATAACAAGCTAATGCATAATGAAAATGGGCTGCCATCTCCTCCTTATAAAGAAAATGAACTCCTCTCACCATGGGTCCCATTCACACTTGCCACCTAGGTCATGCAAGTGGAGCCTCCTCTAAAAATGTGCTTCCTTGTCATGGAGATTCCTTCTCTTAGACAATGCTATTGACTTAGTCAAAGATGACTAAATCGAAGTGATCCTGATCATGTTCACACACTTAGGTGCTTAATTCAGCTGCTTATTCACCCTCCCTTCACATAAGGAGTGTTATATATCCATCTAAGGGGGTTAAGTGGTCTCCTTTCCCATTTTATTCAACAAAATGAAAATATGCAAACTATAATGTTCCTTTTAGCTTGAGGCTAAAATTTGGGAACATTACACTGTCCGCAGAGGGAATTAACCTCCAAAAAAAATTGATGAATCCACTGGGGATTAGTGTGAGCTTGTCTTTCGTCATATAGTTGTCTTCTTGGTTTTTTCTTGCTTAAATTTATTTTCTGATTATCTTTGCTGAGTCTAAGACCCCTGTTCAGCCCCAGAAGATCAATTTGACCTTTGTTTTTTCCAAAATTTTCATCTTTCTAAGGTTGGCTTGATTGGCATGGGTTCCAGCCTGACAGTCGTGCCAGTTGGTGCTTGTTGCCAATTTATCACTCGTGCCATCCCCTGTCTGGCATGAATTACAGCCAGACAGTTGTGCCAATTCCTGTAGGTGCTAGGGTTTTCCCTGTTTTGAAGTTTTTGGTCCGTCTTGGTGTCACTGGGTGTTTCTTAGCTTGATTTGAATGCTTTAGATTTGTTTTTGACTGAGATTAGCCATTATACTTTGGTTTTTTTCCATTTTCTATCAGTTTTTCTTTTCAACCTTAGGTTTTCTAGGTGCTTCAGCCTGATGAGCCTCCCATGGGAGTTTTGGGTCCTTGGTTTCTCAGTCAACTTCGTTTCTGCTTCTTTGCATTCAGCTTCTTGGATCCATTTGAGTGATTGCGTTAATTGAGAGATTGTCCTTTCTTTCATTCAGTTTTACTCTTGTCACTCCAAGCCTAGATTACATGACTTGTTTGGGTCTCTTTTGAGATCTTTCTTTGATTTGAGGTATTTCGTCATTGGTTTGAGTCTTGTTGTGCTTGTTTTGATTTGAGTGAAATTGTTTTGTTTCAGCTCTCGCTTCACCATTTTCAAATTGGTGCTTTGATTCATTTTTCATATCATTTAGTGCACTTTCTCTGATATATTGAAAAATACAAAAAACAATCTTTTGAATTCTTGATTAGTATAGTGAAAATTGGAAAATATTTCGTGTTTCTAGAATTATATAATTCTAGCGAAGATTTTTTCAGTTTCATTAGCTTGCATCAGATTTAGTAGTGGATGTTTTTGTATGTTCATATTATTGCTATCACTTGGAAACTCTTAACTCTCTCATAGATAGCCTTTCATTGAATGAAATGGTATTGCTTTGGCATATAAATTTCATTTAGGGTTTTTATGAGATCCAACATTCGATAGGGCCTTGGAATTGAAACGTAAATTCAAGATCAACTTTAAAATTTACTGAATTAACCTAAGGCAACATTGAAACCTAATGGAATATTTAGTGGTCTAAGTTAGAGACGTGTTCCAGTGTTTTTAAACCTAGCAGCTATCGCTCGCCATCTGGCTTCAGACAACGCTAGTATGGACTTGTGCTCCCCATACCGTCGAGTATATAAAGGGAGACCCCTCTAGGTTTCAATCCTTTTATCCGTAGGAAGCCAAGTCTACAGCCTTGTAACCGTGATACACCGAACACAACATTCGGGGAGATTACCTGCACGTACGTCAAGTCCTTGGTTGATTTATCTTTCATTTTATAACCAAGGTGTATATGGCAGTTCACGGGAACTTGGTACACCTTTCTACCTAGACTACCTGAGCAGTCATTTTCGATATTTCCTGACTCCATAAATTTGAAAAGATCATCGAGCACTTGTCCTTTCATGCTCGTTTCAAACTGAAAGAGACTAGAGTCATCTTTGACTGTTTCTTGTCTCTTAAAACATGAAACAACAAATGTTTGGTTTCAATTTGATAAAATAAACTACCCACGATTACATGCCGTTTAAAGTTTGTTTACTTGGCCTATTTTTGTTTGCCTTGGTTTTGATCCAAGAGTATTATTTTTGATATTTTTCCCCTTTTTGTGTGCTACAACCACAGTGGCAGGACCATCCATTTTTTCTACTGGTAGTCCTTATACAGACGATTCATCTGAAGCTTCGCATACTTCTAGGTCTGCCGAGCTTGAGCAGCTTGTCATCCTGTCAGAGTACCCCTTTGGAGAACTAGTTGAGTTCCATTGGTCTCTTTCCAACGCTTGGTTTGGGTTTGGGGTAAGGGACCATTTCCCCCCTCTCACATCGGGATCGCCATTTTTGGATGCTATTATACCTCCTAGCCCCCGTACTCTTTTGCAAGATCTTACGGTGGATTCAGACATGGAATCGTTTGGTTCTAATGGCAGTGAGGGCATTCCAATTTTCGATGAATAATACCACATTTTTCTAGAAGACATCCATATAGACCTTGTTCAGTCTTCATCGTCGGTGTTGCTTCCAGCATGATATAAGTCTTTGGGTCAGATTATGGCCGGTATTGCCTCCATGGAAAGTTCAACCCCGTCAAGGGTACCGGTTCTTTCGTCATTAGGGATGTCGCCAATGACACCTGTCTCATCAACACATTTTGTTACATCCATCCCCACTAGGCCTACTGTCTATGTGGCCACATCGACATTGATTTTCACCACTCAGCCTTTAGGAGCTTCTACTCTGATAGAGACTTTTATTATCATGTCCGTCCCTGACGGCATTTCGTGTGAGGAGTATCAGATGAATTTACATCCACTGAACTCCCAGGTTGATTAGTCCTCTCAGGATCTTAATCGTCCTTATTTTTCTCATTATGGAGTGGATGGTACCTCGATCTATTCACTTCCATTTCAATATGATGAGCACGACAACCCCATATATTTGCCTGCTCCTGAGGCTTATCAGTACATTAATGGTTTTATACCTACCTTGCCTGTGCAACCTTCTAACCAACAAGGACAACCCTTCTAGGGACAACCTTTGGTTCAGCAAAGATATTCTTTTGGCCCACAAGGATAACCCTTCTAGGGACAACCTTCAACCCAACAAGGGTATGCGTACGACCTACAAGGACAACCTTCGGTCTAGCAGGGATTATTTTATGGCCCGTAAGGGCAGCCTTACAATCCTCAAGGTCAACCTTTACAGCCTCACCCTGTGGTCCAACCAGGAAAACCTCAAGGATCGGCATGGAAACCAGGGTATTAACCTGGAACTTCATACAGTCCTGGGGGGAAAACCCATCCATCTCAACCTTTGGTGCAACCACAACAGCCTTATTTTCCAATTGGTCAAAATGTTGCACAGTCGGGGCCATCTTATGGTCCTGCCACAGGTCAAGCTGGTTATCAGGCACAACCTGGCCCACTCTCGCCATCAGGCCAACCTGCTCAACAGGGGCAACATGGTGGCCCTCATCATCCAGGTCAACCTATTCAACCAGGAAAACCTGCACAACCTATTAACCCTGCTCAACCACTGATCTATTCTATTCCACAGCCGAATCCACCTGTGCGCCTGACTTATTCGGCTCAGCAGGGCCCTACTTACCAGTAGCCTGTTCGACCCCAAGGCGGATATTACCCTCAAGGTCAATCTCGATCGGTTTACAACTCACCTCAAGGTTTAGGCTATTACCCTCAAAAGCCAGGCTATACTTATACTCCACAACAAAATCATTACACTGCTCAATCGGGACCCATGTATATTCAGAATTAGTATCTTGGTTATCAACCCCCATATCTTGGTTTTCAGTCGCCATATCAATTGAATTATCTGACTTATACCCCCTATGGTCAGAATCCTTCGGGACAGAACCAATGGGGGCAGAGTTATGCTCAACCAGGATGGAGTACATGTACAGGTCCTTATCGGGGACCTGCCATGCCTTTTAACCCTCAATTACCTTTTCTGGCCACGTTGGAGTTACCGGATGTGTCCAAGTTGACCAATGATCCGATTCCTCATAATCCATATTGGCCTCCAGTTCCGATGAAGGTGCCTAGTGATTGTCCCAAGTTCGAGGGAAAATATGGAGAAGACCCCCAAGCGCACGTCATGACATACCATTTATGGTGTTCTTCGAATTCTTGGGTGGATGACTCTGTTCGACTTCATCTTTTCCAGTGCACTATTACTAGTGCTGCTGCTAAGTGGTATATCGAATTGAATCGTGGAATTTTTCAAGATTCCAACACTCTAGCTATGGCGTTCTTGACTCATTTCTAGTTACTAGTTCATTATGAAGCCGGGACGCATCTCTTGACATCCTTGAAACATGACTAGGCTACCCATATCTCAGACCATATTTATGAATGGAGATGGCATCGTCGCCTGATCAAGTTCAAAATTCCTGATCAGCTTCTTACTCATTGGGTCACTACCTCTTTTGTCAATCATATTGCGAAATATATCTCCATGGGGGCATGTGTAACCAAGGAAAAAGTTACCGCTCGTGCCCAGTACCTTGATTTAGTGTACTCCCAATCAGGCATTTTGTATGACATCTTGACTGAAGCTCCACGGTCTGAGACCTATAAAGCACCGAATACCCCATCAGTCAACGACGTTATTGGTTATGTATCTTAGACTTCACACAAGTATTCCAATGGGAAGCAAGAATCAAATTCTTCCAATACTTCTGATCCTCAAGCTACCCCTGATTTTGGTAAGACCGTGGAGGTCAACGCTGTTCAGGCCAATCTTGCAGACAACACTTCCAAGGGGAAAAATAAGGGCAAAGGCAAGGCCAAATCTGACGCCCCAAAACCAAAATCATCTAAACCTCATGCTGATGATGGTTCATAGTGAAAACTAAAGTATCCCTGCTTGATTTGGGAAGAGGATCACTACACTAAAGATTGCCTGTGACTATCTGAGGTTATTCAACTGCTTAAAGGCACTAAGGGAACTTCAGTGGTCCTTAAAGAACATTTCCCATCTCAACAGACCCAGATGGTCAATCAATAGGCACCATCTGCATCATTTGGCTCTAAAGTTTTCATGATCAATGGTTCTGCACCCGTTTCCATCGCTACTCAGTTAAAGGATTATGCCAGATCACGACAGGAAGCCAGGAAAGAGGTCGTTGATGGTCATCCTCCCCCACCTGCCTCTGGTCCCCTTGAAATTGAGAAGCCCAGTGCTGAACCCATTATACGACCATCTTCTAAAGGTGTTCTTCGAAAGTATTCCTACAATCCTAATGTCCGTGCTGCTCAACATTACAGTATTGTTGAGGATTTAGAGTAGGCTATGTTCACGATGTCTACATTAGAAGTCCTCCAGAGTTGTCCATCTCAACGGAAGGCATTGTTATCTGCGATCAGTGGTATTGATCTTGCTGATTCTAGTCTTCTCACATTTTACTTAGAGAATTTCGTTCCCCGACTTCCGCACCAGATTGCGCTTATTATACATGTCAATATCAATGGTCTCAACATCCATAGAGCCATAGTGGATGAAGGTGCATCTACCTACATCATGTCATCTTCTTGCTGGAAGGTTATTGGCTCTCCAACCCTAAATTCATCACCTAATGCCCTTGAGGCATTCGATGGAAGGGAATCAAAACCCTTGGGTGTTCTCGCTAGCTTACTGATCACATTACAATGAAAGGTGGTCAACATTGAAGTAGAAGTTGTTGACGCTAAGCTCAATTATAATATTCTACTCTATCGCAGTTGGACACATGCCATGCTGTGCTTCCGTCCACCCTATTTTGACTTCTAAAGTTTCTGCACGAGGGAAAAATCGTTACTTTCGATCAATTGTCATTATTTACCTCGTCTTCTGAGAAAAACATGCCATACGTGGATCAGGTTCCAAATCCCCCTGACAACGTAGGGCTAGGTATATTCAAAGATCCCGCTCTCATGGGTATTTTTCCCTTTCCACCACCAAATACCGTTGAAATCAATATGATCTCTCGATCGAATGACCCTTGGATCGTCCCTTCACCTAAACAGGTTGATTCGTTTGGAGATACGATGCCTATTATTCCAATCGAGATTAATTATTATGAGCTTACAGCTGCATCTGGTTCTCCCCCTCCTGAAGCTGACCCTTTGAGCATGTCTCTCGATGTGTATTCTCAATCCCCCTGGATTGGCGATGCGGATTCGCCGGATCCTTTGAAAGAAGTGTTTCCATTCGACGAGGCTATCACCATGTCTCTTGAGGATCTACCGTGGAGCGATGGGCATCATCGTTCCTCATTTATGCCCTACCTTGGGGCCATGTCTGTCTGTCTTGAGTGCTTCGCATCCAAAGTTCCTTCTTCGCCACTTCAGATGCCTATTTTGACTCATGAAGTCTTTGCGAAAGGTAACTTGGGGAAAATTACTCAAACGATGCCTATCAACATCTCCGTTAAACCGGGGATCATCGAGAACATCCATGTGGGAGTCACTTTCTCTTCCGAGTAAGTCCAAGTGTACACTAGTCTCTTTCACAAATTTCACGATGTTTTTGCCTGGTCTTACAAATAAATGCCTATAATTGACCCCAGTATTGTGGTGCAAGAGATTCCCACCTACCCAGGTGCGAAGCCTGTCCGCCAGCGTCTTCGTCTCATGCATCCTTGAAAAGTCGCAGCTATCAAGGCTGAAGTTGAGAAACTTCTTAAAATGGGTTTCATCTATCCAATTCCCCTGACTGAATGGGTTTCTAATATAGTTCCCGTGGATAAGAAATAGGGCACCATTCGTGTTTGTGTTGATTATCACAATATCAATCAGGCCTGTCCTAAGGATAACTATCCCACCCCGTTTATCGACTAGATCATTGACGATTGCGCGGGGAGTGAAATATTTTTCCTTATGGAAAATTTTTCTGGCTATAACTAGATTAACATTCTCCAGTCAGATCAACACAAGACCTCTTTTATCTATCCATGGGGAACGTTCGCATATAGGAAACTCCCCTTCAGCTTGAAGAATGTTGGGGCCACATTCCAGCGTGCGATGTCCTATGATTTCCATGATATTCAACATATTTTCTAACCATACCTAGATGACCTTCTGGCTCATTCAGCTGCGCAGAAATACCACCCGAAACATCTTCGTCAAATATTTCTTCGTTGTAGACACTATAACATTAGGCTCAATCCACATAAGTGCGTCTTCTATGTCGACTCAGGTAGACTCTTAGGGTTTATTGTATCTAAAGATGGAATTCACCTTGACCCTCTTAAGGTTGAGGCTATTGTTAATCTCCCCTCCCTGTCCTCGTTACATCAGCTCCAGAGTCTTCAAGGAAAGACAATTTCCTATGTCATTTCATCCCAAACTATGTCGAAGTAGCCAAAGGATTTACACGACTTTTAAAGCAGGATGTCCCTTTCTGTTGGGATGAGATTTCCTAGCAATATTTCGATTGACTTAAGATGTTGCTCGTCAATGCTTCTCTATTGCGTCCTCCAAATTACCATCGTGATTTCACCCTCTACCTAGCTGTTTCCTTCAGCACGATCGCCATGGTATTGGTTCAAGACGATGACGACGATAACGAAAATTTCATTTACTACCTGTCTCGGAACCTTCTCGACCCTGAAACACGTTACGCATATGTCGAGAAGTTAGCATTGGCTGCGGTCCAGGCTGTCCAATGTTTTTGTCATTACATTGTTTTACTCACGGTGACCGTGATTTCTGATTGTAACCCCATGAATTATATCCTGTCACAGTAGTTTCTAGGGGGAAACTACTCGAAGTGGATCATCATCCTCCAAGAGTTTTATTTGGAGTTTACTACCGCCAAGTCTAAGAAATCACTTGTTTTCACTGATTTAATTTGTTCTCTCCCCGCTGACTCTGCTCCTTCTTCCTCTGAAGATCACATTCTGGATGAAATTCTCTTCTTGATCAACACCCTCAATCTATGGTACGGTGATATCATTGTGTACCTCCAAACATCTAATTTTAGGTCTGAGCTAACGAAAGATGCCCGACACTGCATTCGGCATCAATTGCAACCCTATCGTATTGTTGGAGATACCCTTTATTGTGTCACAGTCGATTCAGTACTCCGCCGATGTCTGAACCTTGAGGAAGTGGAGAAGGTTTTAAATGACTGGCATAGTGGCGCCTGTGGTGGTCACATGTCTGGTTATGCCACTACACAGAAGATTCTTCGTGCTAGCTACTTCCGGCCGTCTATTTTCAAAGATTGCATTGTTGCAGTACATAAATGCCATGCGTGTCAGATTTATCAACACAAGATGTGTGCGCCACCTGCTCCACTACACCCTGTGATTACTGTTGGCCCTTTTGCCAAATGGGGCATATATTTTATGATTTGTAACCCTCGTTTGGCCGGGGGGCATGCCTATATTATCGTTGCTGTCGATTATTTTACGAAATGGGCTGAAGCGATTCCTACACTGGCTGTGGACGGTAAGACAGTGGCACGATTCATATTAAATCACGTTATTGCTCGGTTTGGTGTCCCTCAAGCCATCATCATTGATCATGGTTCTCATTTTCGGAATTATGTGATGGCGGAGCTGACATCTAAGTTGGGTCTACATCACAACAGCTCAACGCCCTACTATCCCCAAGCTAATGGCCAAGTTGAAGCTGTAAACAAGGTCCTTGTTAAAATGCTTCAACGAACAATCAATATCCACAAATCGAACTGGAATCTCATGTTGTTCTCAACTCTATGGGCTCATCGAACATCGATCAAGAACGCAACCGGGTTTACCCCATTTCAATTGGTATACGGTCTGGAAGCCATGCTTCCGATTGAATGTGAAATCCCTTCACTGAAATTAGCTGTGGAATTAATGCCTGATACTTCGCCTAAAGAAGAAAATCTCCTCTATTTAGAGATATTGGAAGAAACTCGTCACTTAGCTGCCTTAGTTATCGAAGCACAAAAGAAGTGAGTCAAAGCCCATTTTGACCAATCGGTTTCTCCTCATTCTTTCATTGAATGCGATCTCGTTCTTATATACGACCAAGCTCACGACAAGCTGGGGGCAGGAAAATTCCAACCCATGTGGCATGTACCCTACATTGTCAAACACATGTTACATAATGGGGCTTATGAGCTTATTGACTATGAAGGTTGTCTTTTATCACAACTCAGAAATGGGTTGTATCTGAAAAAATATTATGCTAGAATCATTCACGTGTGATATGTGTACATACGTGATTTTTTTAATTTTGTGTGCATGCTTTGGTTTGATGTGCTTTGTGAGATTTTTTTCTGCTTATTGGGTATTGTGTGCTATGAAAATGTCAATTTCCCCTTATGTCGGTTTCGCGGATGGTGCTTCCCGCAGTACCAGGAACTTGTCTTCAGTAGCCTGGGTAATTTATGATCCTGTCGGCGAATTTATTAACTTACAAGGTATTTTTTTGGGACCAGCCACAAACAATGTCACTGAATATAGTGCATTTTTGGAACTATTAACCTAGGCAGTCAACCTCGGCATATGCGCATTGCATGTCAAGTTGGATTCACAACTTGTTTTTCATCAACTGAACTGTCATTATTCGGTTTGGAACCCCTACAGTTTGAGGTTGTATTTGCATATTCGTCTACTTGAAAGACATTTTGATTTCATTACATATCAACATATACCAAGATGAATGAATACATTAACAGATGCAATAGCTAACACGGTGCTAGATAGACATTTTCACAATTTATAAAAACATCATCATATGTACATAGACCCATGTAAAAAATAGATGTATATATATATATATATATATCGTTTGTTTACAAGCCGTGTGCATCATAAAACCCACAAAAAATAATATATGTCTATTTCGGTCACATCATGAGATGACATGTCTCTCAAAAAGTGCAGAAATAAAGCTTAAGTGCCTAGTCGGCGTGGTGCTCATGATAGCACGTCATTTCCCATACCAATCGCCTTAGAAAGCAGTGGATATAGCCTGGAACTCCTATAGTGTGTTTCTGGTAGCCTCAAGGTACGTCATCAAAAAGGGCATAATCTGGGACCTGACGTGTGATTCCCTCCAGGTTCTGCACTAAATCCTCGTCAATGCCCTCACCCTGAGGATCGAAGTCACGAGGAGTCCGCCTCGCTATTGGAGACAGACTAGTGGGACGCTTTGGGCCAACATCTGCATATGTATGAGATTAACTGTCAAAACATGCATATATACCAAAAAATCATAAAACTCATAAAAATAAAAATGAGTCTTGCCAAGTTCTTCGTCCTAGTCCTCTCCCTCCGGGAGTGGGAGGTCTGGGTCTCCGATAAAATTTGTGATGGCGTAGGGCCAGTCCTCCACGACAATCAGCTGTCTTTGGAGCCAATCAAAGAACTCTGGCCTCTAGGACATCTGATGGCCACCCCTAGCTTTGTGCATCAGTGCCGCCCATTAGGCCATCCGTGGCTCTCTCAGTGGTGGCTCCGGGACTGTAGCCTCCTGGCGCTGAAATATGGGTAATCATTCTAAGAAGAACGATACCAGAATCAACCCATACCCAAACTACTTTAGTTTGGTCTTCTTGCATTTGGTGAGCTATCGTTTGATGTTCATGGTTACAGCCTCGGCCCAGTTAAAGATAGTTGGGTTCATACACTCTGAAGAAAGAAGTAATTGCGTCTTCGTAGCCTCATGCAGTGCTTGTGATCTCGCGGCCTGTGTGAAAGTGTGTAGCACTACTCTCAGTGATAGATCAGGGACGGTCTTTATGTCCACTTTACTGCTCCCTGTTCCTTTTCGTGCCCCTGGGCACACCCTGTTCATGACCATTGACATGCTTTCCCCAAAAGGCCTGGTACCAGTCAGAATAGGGATTGCACCTCTATGTGACAGTTCAGTGATAAAATATAAATAAGATGCTTCGAGCTCGAGCTCTTGGTCTCGAAGTATGAACTTCTCCATATCTTCATCCTAGATGCTTATGAGATACTGAAGCAATTCGGGCTGAGCCCGAAAACATGTTGTAAGGAAGAAATTTTTGAGCCCACAATTCTTGAGGGCATTCATACAATGTTCATTTTCCATTGCTTGTTCATCCTCTTCACTATGCTCTCTCTCCTTCCACTCAATCACCATATTTTTTGCACTTTGCACCTGCATGAAATGATCATAGGAACATTAGAAACCTCCTTAGGTGTTTAAATTTACATTCTATTGGTTGCATTTTTTGAAATTTGAAGCTGATTTTGGGTTACGTGGTTGGCACAACTGTTTAGCTAATAGTCACATCACCTGGCGTGACCCCTGTGTAAAACAGGGCTGATTGGCGCGGGTCTGTGCCTGAAACCCGTGCCAACCGCGGAGCCCTAAATTTTGCCAATCCTCCCCTAAGGGATCTCAAATGGAAATAAAATGCAATAAAATATAACTTAAAATATGGAAAAAGAGGTTGGCTCTTACCTGAAGCATACAAAATTTGGATTGGTCCACTGGATTGTTCACAATCAACGCCTGAAGATTGCAAGAGAAAAGGGTCACTCTTGCTCTGCAAAGAGGTAAAAAGTGAAAAGTAAATATTTTTTACCACTGTTGGTCTTTTATAACTTTTCAAAGTCCTAAAATAGGTTTTAAAACATATTTTTTGATATATTTTTATATTATTTTCGATGAATACGTTTTGCACGCGTCTTTTGTGCAGCGACAAGTTTTTCACTTAGTTATGATGAAGAAATGAGTTGTATTTTATACTTTTTAGGACTTGGTAAAAACACAAAAAAGTCACTACTGGAGTCACCTTTCAGCTCTTTTTTGACTCTCTAAAACTGAAAAGATCACCGAGTCGCTTGTCCTTTTGAGCTCGTTAAATTGGCTGCGAAACGATATCTACCCAGTATACGTTTACCCCTTTTTCGGGTTGGGATAGATTATTTACAAAAAAGGAATACCTTAGTCGAACGCCACTAAGAGGTTCTCTCAGACACAGTTTTATACCTTTTCGGATCTGAGGGACTACTTACGAAAAGGGCCTTGCTGGAGTTTTCTTTTCTACTATCTTTTCAAACTCTCTAAACATGAAAAGATGCCGAGTTCTTCCTTTCTCAGACTCGTTAAAAATTGATGACATCGGACTCCGTCGTCATGACGTTACTCGAGTTCCTCCTTCCTAGGGCTCGTTAAATGTACTAGGTTGGATTTTTCTGAAGGAAAAACTTACATCACAAGCATATGCTATCCCCTTCAAGCTTGTCTAAAAAAATAATTGGGGTACTCGCCAAAAATGGTGGGGAAATTGGAACCAAGATTTTAGTCGTGTTGGCAGTATGTCGCTCTTGAACATGGCACTTGTCTGCATTCGTGTCAGGTTGGGTACATCTCATCTCATTATCTGCATGCCTCCATGGGTTTGGGTAAAATTTTTTGACTGCTCATCTGTTCTTTGCCACGTAACCATGACCTCAGATCCCTTGATGTCAAAATACTACCAAAACCAGTGTCCTGCCATCGATATGTTCAAGAGAAGTTTGCCTCTGCAGTATTCAACCTCCCTCTGATTCTCTGTCGGTCTTGATTCACAAAAACATTATATTCCTATGTCTCGTGTCGATGATGTGGGAAACATTATGGCCCTCCTTCGACGAGGTAAATTCCTGTCGACTGCAGCTCATTATCTAGGAATCTGATCTAGAGACTCCCTTCAGGTACCTTGGGGCATGCATGCCTTAATGGCAGGTTCTTCACATCCGACATAGGATTTTCATCATTGGCCTTCGATTGGATGATTCTGCGGGTGTTCGACGCTAGATCACTATTCACATTCCGTGGATTGTACCTCTTGTACCTTGAGAGCCATTGTCATTATTGGTGGTTTCTCTCATGTCTGTTAATAGTTTTCATCATTGGCTGGTAATCAGACGATGCTCTTGCATGTTCGACTTTAGCTCATTTATTCGCATGCTCGAACTTGTACTTTGGTCGGGTTGAGATGGAGCATAAGACCCTGGATTTTTTCTGATGAAATCTAGGTTGCGAGTTCTTTGTGGATTATTATGAATTATTACATGACTTTTTTGATTGGGTGGCTACAACCATAATTGATTCTACTTGTTGATCCTTATTTTGCAGGATGGCTGCGCCCATACCTTGGATCTCTATTTTTGTACACTTTATTGTGGATGGCTGTGCCCATACCACATATCCTGTATCAGAGATATCATTTTTATTTGTACTCATAGGTCTTCCGACGACAATGTTTTCAGTTGAATGCGTTCTCATAAAGCATTTCACCCCTCCCTCTCTCTCGGACCTCATGATTTAGGGGGCATCTGTTACACAACATTTTGTCATCGTCCCTCCAATCCCTCATCCCGTACATTGGAGGGCTATTCCCGTGATCTGTGAACAGTAAAATGTCTTGAAAACACCTTGATGGCATCCCTTTGCATAAGGGCAAGAATTATCCCGAAGAACATTTCCTCAGAAAATCACTAAAAACATATGTTTGGGCAATGGCGCGAGCAGCCATTTCATCACTCGCGCTGACCTGAGAAATTTACACTTAGCCTAAGCCACCTGGCGCTCTGTCCTTGTGTATTGCCTGCAGAAAGCCTATTTGGGAATGTTTTTTAAAAATAAGAGGTGAAAGTTTAATTCTAACAACTTCAGAATGAATCATCAAAAAGAGGTTGGGGTGTTTGGCTCCGGATCTCCCTATTTAGGAAGTGATTTTCCACCTCTCATGGAACCTTCCTAAGATATAGGACTCTCCCCCCATGATTATAGAGATCTGAACCTCTCCTTCTCCCTCTATAAAAGCCTGCCCTCTCCATTTGAAACCTAGCTGAACATTTGGGAAGAAAGCTATAGTTGAGTGACCATTGAGAGAAGAGCTAAGGAGAACCCCATAAGAGAGAGAGCCTTGTCTAGATTCCTAAAAAGCTTTGTGAGATACGCTCCACTGGAAGCCCTGCCGAAGGAAGAACACAACATCGGAACTTGGTTGTAATATTTCTTTCATATTTTAATATTTTCTCAACTACGTTATTGGTTCCATCGTTGTATTTCTTATTTGTGTAATGCATTTTGATTCAATATTTCCGACTGATTGATAGTTACATGCTTGAATTATTATGTTGCATGTCATCACTTTTCTCTGCATATGTACAGGCGTCCAGATGTGACGAGCGAAAGGATTGTGATCTATTGAGCTAGGAACGAAAAAAACACTTCTTCTTCGACAATAATAGCGTAGGACTTGAGGTAAGCTATCCATCATAGCTTTGTCTTTTGTAACTAGGAAAAGATATGGTAGCATGTTTTGTTTTTTGCTAGACCCACTCTAGGGCTAGTGGGATCGCCTATGTTCGTAGAGGGGATTAACCTCCACAACAGTGGGGTTGGTGGTCGGCATTTCGGCCTCACCCATGGCTGCTGTCTCCCCTGTCTCTGTTACCTCAGCCTTTCCTGGCTCCTTCCCCGCATGGGTTTTTGGCTTGCATGTTATCATGAAAATTCTGGTCTGGTTGGGGGCTGATGTTGGGTTGAGGTTCTGTGATTTCGGGGTCGTCTTCTTCTCCCTCCCTAGGTATATTTGGGGTTGCTTCAGAATTTCTCTCAACTGCATCTACATAATCCTCGATCATAAGACCCACAAGCTAAGGAAGGGAGTTGAAAAGGGTTCCTTGGCATGTATGATTAGTTGCAGGAGTTATAGGATTTTCCAAGGAACTAGTGACCGGGGCTCACTGTAAACCCCTGAAAAGGTCGTGGGGGATAGGGCACAGGACCCTTAGCTGGGCTAAAGTAACCTCATAGAAATGGGGTTCCTCCTCCTGGGAGTTTTTCAAAGGGGGAGGACCGGTATTGTCATGTATGGTCTCCCCTTGGGATCCCGTCCGGGGTGTGGGTCTGACTAACGCTGAATGATCCTTCTCTTGGACAAAAATGAGCCCTGTAGAGTCATAGATACACAGTTATTGGATGATACAAGATGAAATATCGATGATTGTTAATGAGCATAAAACACTACAAATAGAAAGATAAAAAAGGAAACATGCAGCTAAAGGAGATGTTGTTAGCAGCATATCATTAAGGGCGTGTTTGTAAAAGTTGTTTGAACCATAGAAGAAACAGTTCTACCTAGCAAGAACAACCTATGCTTACTTGGGAATTTTAATGAATAAGATAGATGTCAATAATGAAGTTAAAAATATCTCCTAGGTAATTAACATACCATCATTAACACATTCAGTGAGCTGAAATGCGTGAAGAGTATAAACATAAAACGGAGATCAATTAATCATAATATATCAGACATATACGAAAAATACTCATAGTATTAACACATTGATTCTCATCAGATCCAACAGTGAATTTACGACAAATGCTTGTATTAATTCAAAAGGGGCTGTTTAATGCTTTACAACTCTCTTCTCTCCTTTGGAGTCCAAAAAAAATATCTTTTTACAAGTCCTTGAAGGGAGTATATATAAGAAAAAATTGACCCTTGGGTGCCTTGACTTTTTGCCTTCTCGCCTGTTGGTATGCCTTGCGACCTTATTGGAAAATGTGACCTGACCGTGGAAGATACGACCTGCGACCTGCCCGTGGAAGATGCGACCTGCGACCCCTCCTATAAGGTATGCCTTGCGATCTGATCATGGAAGTGTGTGTGTGATTGTGAGGTCAGGAACATCTACTTGTTGTTCTTTAAGGAAATTCTGCCGTGCACGATAGTCTGCAGCAACTAGGGAGATTAGAGGAGTATATTCCCTTAAGCTGTGAAGGCATTCTAAGGCATTCAGGATCAGAGTTTCCCTCTTGATTGTGACCTGGTTGGATAAGGAACCCAGTTTGGTGTAAATCCAAACTGGCATCACGAAGAATTTAACCAAGTTCTCTTGCGATGCCGGAAGATCAGGTGTAGTGGCGGCTTGTCTAATAGGTTGTAGGAATTTCTAAATTTCCTGATTTACCTGTTCCCATGTATTTTCTTCACCCAGTGTACCTATATAAGGAATATGGTGTAGCTCAACCATCGATTCAATACCACTGATCAAATGCTCATAGGCGGTCATCACCTTCTCCAAGTCCTTGGATAACTTCTCTTTGGATTGCATCTTCATGCGAATTTGGACCTTATCGTTCTGAGTGCGAATCCAATCTTTCCTGGTCAAAGTTTCTGGAGCCCGCAGATATCTGTTTTTCCATTCTAAAATTCTATCCAAGGTAGTGGAGGCTTCTTTCAGTTGCTCATTCCTTTTCTTAGTTTCTACTTGAGCTCTCCATAGAGGTGCAACTGTTTGCTTTATGGTGAACATTTCCTCGTATACCTGCCTCATGCTGGCTTCCAGTGTCACCAAATCTCTTTGGACAGTGAGTGGTACTTCATTAATAAGGGTGTTCTTGTCTTGGAGCCGTTGGACTTCTTCCCTTAGTGTTTTTTTTCTTGCTTCGACCTAGCTTCCCTTTGTTCGGAGTCTTGTAATCTATTTTGTAGGGAGAGGATTTCCCTATTCATCCGGCTCATGTTTTCTTCTGTGGCTGCGGAAAAAGTAGTGCTGGCTGATGCATTCATTACTGGATTGGTCCTAGTGTCTAGGACTATATCCTTTTCTGTCGTGGCTGTGAATGGCGTAGCAGGGTTCCGTGCTAGGCATCTCCTCTTTTCCTGCCTGATTTTGAATGTGAACTGGTCATAAGTGAGTCTTGTCAGATTGAACACTTCCTCCTCTTGTACTTCAGAGGTACCTGTTTCTGAGAGCAAAAAAAGTGTGTTTATTGAAGGAACTTCGAAGGCCGACAACTCTGTCTGTACCCCTGTTAAAGGAGGAGGTGTCTCAGTGTCTTTGAAAGAATTGTCTTTCTATCTTTGATCCTCTTCTTCTTTTCTCTTTTGTTCTGCTTCTTCTTCCGATAGCTGCTCCACCTTTGCCTTATCCTGTTCTTCCTTTTGTCTGTGCTCAGCTTCTACCTTATGTAGTTCTATATTAAACTGACGCTCATCCTCTACTTTTTTTTCCTCTTCTTCATTCCTTTTGCATTCAGCTTCTACGTTATCTAATTCTATCTTGAGCTGATGCTTAGCTTCCACTTTCACCTCCTGCTCTTCCTTTCTTTTGCGGATGTCTTCTGCCTGTTTCTTACTCTGTTTTGCCTTTAGGTGTTTTTTACATTTATCGTCATCCTCTTTTGCTTTATTTTCAACTTCTCTTTGAGATTTTTCTTCCTTTTCTTTCTGTTGGGTGGAAGAGCTATGGCATGTGTTAGTTCAGGGCTTCTTGGCCTGGGAAGATGAGGATCCTCCCAATTCGTGGATTCTTTCTTCCAGAGTTTGATCATTTTGGTCATCCTGATCGGTCAATGCCTCCGGGGTGAGTTTCCTATTCTTATTGTACCAGTTTCTTACCCCATCTTCAGCTGGGCATTCAGTATGTTGGTAGCTCCATTTAAACTTGGCCCGTTTGCAATGGGTAGAGACTATCCTCTCAGGATCATATGTCCGATGATCTAAAGGCGTCAGGAAGAATCCTTTGATTTGTTCAGCTTCCACCTCCACTTCTCTGGAATCCTTGATTGTATAAGCACCGATGGTGAGCGACAGTGTGGGCCATGGATTCTTCTTACCTTTAGTAAGGACCTTCGAGAAGCCAGAGGTGATCTGATAGCATGTTTCCTAAAGTACCAACCTGTGAGTGACGAATTGGGGCAGATCATGGGGAGTCTTGAATGAACTGAAGAATCGAATGAAGGTGCCTTATGCAAACAGAAACCAATGTGCCACCTTGGTTATCGTTTCCATGGCTCGCCAGGACATGCATGGGGTATCCTGACCGAACAACTCCCCGTAGAGCGCAGGGATGAAACGATGTGTGATTTTCTCTATATCCTTCTTATATTTGGAGTCCCAGAATACCTGAAATTCCTTGTGGATTGGGCGTGCGCACTCCTAATCCCAGTTATGAGCCCATCCCTAAAAGTGGCACCTGGCACAAATTGTATCCAATAGATAGGAGGCCATGTAAAATTTGGACGAGTATCCCTCCTTGGGTGCTAGTGCTGCAGATATGTTTGTTTTGAGGGCTGCTATCAGTAGGCTAGCCCAATTGAAACGGGTGCCATGTACGGTAAAAAAGTGCATAAGGGATACCCAAGAGCCGCTGAAAGTGGTGGCATCATACATTCTACAAAGCATAACTGCTACAAGCTTATAGACCTTCCTGAGGCCTGCTACTTAATACTCCTGGTCCTTCTTGAATTTGAACTTCTTCGGTTCTTCCCACCATCCTCTCAGGGTGTCAGCTATGGGAACTTCATGGGTAGTGGCCCATGCCTCTGTGAACGTTTGCTCCCGGGTTGGAAGTGCATAATAGAACTCCGCATCCTGGCCTTTCAAATTTGCAAATGCTTTCCCCTCGTGATCTCGAATCACCCAAATCCTGGGGTCTATCCTTTGTATGATCCAATCAATATTTTCAGGGCATGGGAATATCGCTGGGTGGGCCCTTGCGTAGTGAAGCTTTGACCTCTTAACCTACACATATACCTGCCGATCTGGGAGGTCCTCTGGAAACTCAGGTTGTGCGAACTCTTGGTATACTTGATACCAAATCATGCTTTCTCCTTTGCTAAATATACATGCGGTGTCCCCATAGATAGGGGGAGGAGACATAGGTATTTAAATTTCTGTGATTTCTATCTCTGGGCTTTTGTTTTTCTTGCAAACTGCTGGAGGCCCCATGTCACTTGAGGCTGAAGAGACAGAGACACACTCTAGCTCTGCTTCGAGGTTCCCTGGCATGTTCATAAAACAGTCCCAGGATAAGACAGATGCCATATTAATGAATGCTTAGTAATGCTTTTAACTATACCCAAATAAGGTCAAGGAAGGGGGAATCTATGACTTAGCGACCCATTCCTTGGGTTTTTGAGTCACACTGGTTTAAAACTTTAGAGGAGAGCGACCTTACGACTTGGCGACCTGCGACTAGGTCATGAGGTCACTGAGTCGCATTGGTTTAAAATTTCATGAAGATGCGACCTTGCAACTTGGCGAATTGTGACCGGGTCGCTGAGTCACAAGGTCACAATACTTCAGCTTTTGAGCAATACAAGACTTGGCGACTTAGCGACTAGGGACCGAGGTCGCTGGGTTGCGGGGTCGAAGGTCGCACTAGGGCTAGGTGCATGACTTTGAGCGGCGACGCGGTCTCTTTCTTGATTTTAAGTTAAATAAATAAAGGGAAACATGGAGGAAAAGCCATAAATTGAAGAAGAACTAGTCATTATAGGAAGAGACTGACACAGGGGAGGATGGTTGGCTTCATCTGTAGGGTTGCATAAGAATGACAGGGTTTGGAGGCAGCAGGTTCAAATAGGGTTTGAATGGAGGATATATGGTGGTTTAAAAGGGATAATATAAAGCGGATGGGGGAAACATATAGAAAAAATGGAAAATGCAGGAGGATTAGGAAACTTACCTAGAAAAATTGTGCTCTAGTTGGCCTGTCAGAAGCGTTTTTTTTTCTCTCCGTCGTGTGGGTGAAATGTGACCTATGTGACCCTTATATTTATAAAGGGGTCACATGTGTGGGCAATAAATGAGGTCACTGGGTCATGGAAAAACCACGTTGATGAGATGTGCGACCTCGCGACCCGGCAAGCTTGCGACCTGGGGGTTGCGTGGTTGCCAGGTCACTAGGTTGCAATTGTTTAAACTTGAATGAGATTCGCGACTCAACGACTTGGTGACCTGATAGGTTGCAAGGTCACTAGGTCGCTGATTTGGAGAAAATGACCTATTCTACGAATTAGCAACTTAAGGCTTTCGAAAATATTTTAACTTCAGGTTTTGACTTTGCTTCTCGATGCTCGGGGGATAAATTTTTTTTAGAGGGTGAAATTTTTGGAGGGTGTTGTAGTGGCTACAACACCTGGTCAGGTGGATTGATCACAAGGGTGGTGCTAGGTAAGGAATGAAGGAAAATTTCCTCTGTAACTAGCGCTGTACTGTTAGATGTTAAGGGAATCCGTCCCTCAACCACATTGGTCTGTAGCATGTCTATCTTTAACTGTAGGGTGCGAAGCTCGACATGGTGTTACAAATTATTTTGTCACCATGACATTTTAATATCTATATGGGTTCATCAACAAATATATAATTCTCCCTTAGAAGTATACAACCCTAAAGTTCCTAAACCAAGTCTTGAATTGGGAATTTTTTTTGTAAAAATCATAAAAATATTGGTACCACACTTTTCCTTAGCTTTACCTACGGCACCGAATCCTTTTTCTCCAAAAATTGCAGTGCTGACCGCACGTTTTCTTCATTAAAAGTGCGGACCCCTGTAAAAGGTAAATTGAAGGCGAAATTAAATTCTAGAAGCCCAACTGGTCGAATATTATCCCAACTGGAAGCTTCTAGAATGTGTTATCTAGTCGAAGCCTTACTCCCTCCATTATCATGAACATTCATTCCTTCATAAAAGGAGCCTATTCCTTGGATTTGGAACTTAATCCATTGATAAGGGGACTCTATCCCTTCCATTTTGGAGCTGTAACCACTTTCCTTCTCATATAAATTGAAGCTTTGGTTCAGTCTCAAGGGTACTTAATTAGACTGAAGATTGGAGTTTGAGACACTAAGTACTTGCTTTGTACTTGGTGCATGCTCACATACATAAAACTTCTCTATGCATTTTGAATATACTTAAGTACTTGATTTGTAATTAGTACTTGTATTAGAGAAGGCAAGTGCTGAAGAAATATACTCTTCTTTATAGCTATGAGAATCATTACACACTTGTATTTAGGTTGGTCTGAAGAGTGGAAGGGCTTGTCAAGCCAAAGGGAAATGCTTGTTCTGGACCCCGGAAGGACCTATATGACATCAAGGTGAACGCGGTTGTAAGAATCCTTCTTTTATTAAGAGATAATACAATTGGATCCTATTTTCTCAATAAGTTGTTTATATGTTTACTTGAATGACTTATTTTTTAAATTCCTTGATCATTAAGATAGATTTGTGATTTGTGAATTACTATATGTTGCAGGTGCTTTTGATTCTTTTCTATGTTTGTTTTTGCAGGTCTCGAGAAGTGACTACTTGGAGCAATCAAGAGAAGAATTCAACTAGCATTGGACCACATGTAGGTCCTCCCTTCTTCATATAGAATTCTTAATCATATATAATCTAGAGAAAGTAGTTTACATTTGTCCTGTTTGTTTCTAGCTATCCTTGTGATACTAGGGAGATCTTTCTTGTCCGCAAGAATGATTTATCTGCTTAATGAAATGGCGACTCCACCGGGAAATATAACTTAGTTTTATTTTTCTTTGAGTTTGAATTTTGAAATAATTTTTCTGATTTTTATTAGTCTGCACTGGTTTGGGTAAATTAGCCTTAGAATCCCTGAAAAGTTTGATTTAGAATTTTTTATTTTTCTTTATGTTTTCTGGCCTCTGCACTTTTTCTTTGAAAATAGTGCGCTAACCTATGCAATTTCTCTGTGTAAATAGTGCGATACCACACCTTTTTATACTAATACCTACGGACCCAAGAAATTTTTTGAAAAATTTAAAGATTCTCTTTTCTGGAACCAGCTTACATGATTCTCTGTATTTTCCCAGACTTGTCTTGATTGTCAAAAGCCTTGTGTAAATTTCTTTTCAGCAATTTTACAGTCTCATCAGCCTCTGTTAAGTTAATTATGTGTTTTGAGTTTATTTTTTGGAGAAATTCTTAATTTGATTTCCTTTGGTCATTACTTCGAGGTTTGTCTCAGTCTCTTAACAATTTTTCATTTATTTTGCTTTTGTTAATCGCCTTTGAGTGTTTTTATTTTTGATCTTTGGAACTCTCACCCAACTTTCTTTACTTACACTTGACTGGTTCTTAGATTACATTAGAATTATCTTGTGTTTGAGAATTCTCTTGCATAGATTACATTTGCATAATTAGAATTCTCATTTTTAGAATATGAATGAAAAATGTGCATAGATTACATTTGCATAGTTTTCAAGTGAATTGTGCATAGATTACAACTGCATAGTTTACATTCTGAAAAATCAATCGTAAATTTAGATCAGTTTCTTTAATTTGAATTTACATGTTTTTATGCTTGTTTTAAAAACATAAAAATAAAAAAATTGGAATTGATTAGCATTAGTTTTTCTTGCTACAATTAGTGAATTAGAGAATTTGTTATATTTTCCCTTATTTACCAATTCTTGCATTGTTGGGAGTTAATGGAACCTCTGTCCTTACTTTAGTTAGGATTCATCGAATTGAAAATATTACATTATCATATTCGATTGCATTCAGTTTTGGGTCAGGTCATAACACCATTGGTTTCATATCCATTTACCCTTTGAGTAATAACAACCCAAATAACACAGTGCTTAATAAAATTTATCTAGTAATTTTTACATTTTTAGGGCTCTTTCCACCAATCTAGCTCAGGATTAGTGCTTTGGAATAGGTTGTAGTTAACTTTCCAAAGAAACTAAACAAACAGTAGCATCTTGCAGTAGGAAAAATTCCAATTGTTGCATGTATGCTCTAGGAAGCTCCTCCTAAAGGAGTCAAGCACGATATAATATCCAAACCAGTGAGGTAATCAATCCTTCCTCATTGGAAACGATAGAATATATACATGTATTAACAACGGTAAACCTTAGATTGACCATTGTCGAGGAGCCTAGGGTCACTTGTCGGTAAAACTTGGATTATGTCAAGGAGCCTTCAAGGGGATTGAGCTTTGTTACTCTGCCCTTGTGTGTGTATCGTATCATAGACTGTTCCCCCAGGTATATTTGTTCCTGTTGGTGACCTTAGTGGCCATAAACTTTAGGATTCTTTCCCAAGGTGACAGTGGAGGGAAGATCCCACTGTACCTGGAGCAGACATCGACTAGACTCACTTGGAATCTCTGGAGGGTTATCTTCACTTGAGATGGTTTAAGTGGAGAAACTTGCATTGGTTTGTTTCATTAAGCAGGTTGTCGGGGTAACTTTTCCAACCGAAATTTCTGCATTAAAATTCTACGATGTCGGATTTCATCACCAACTAGTGTCTTTAGTGTGGAAATCTATTGTTTGTGTGTGGCTTGAATCCTAGATTTGATAGCACATGTTCATTTGTTTGTTTTTACTTTTAGAGACCATAGGTGTGAATTATGAATATTAATTGTTTAGGTGTGAATTGTGATTTGTTAATTTTATTTTTGAATTGTTAATAAAATTCATTGAAGTTGAATCTAATGGCAACTATTCCAGAATTTACCAACCAAGGAACCCCTCTTAATGAGAATCCTAGTACTTTTCCTTGCTTTGGAAATGTTGGTCCTCCTTATATGGCTACATTTTCATTACCTAGATTTACAATAGGTTTACCGGTATGGTTATTTTCAACTTCGTTGGCCCCGAATACTCAAATTGTTCCACCTCAACTGAATGCTTCACCTCAACAGAGTTCACCATATCAATATCACCAACCTTTTGTTGACCCTTTACCTTCTTCGCCTAATATTTCTTCCTCCCTTTCTTCCTCTTCGCTTGGTAAAAGCCTTGACGCTAGTAACCAGGTGGCTAAGAAGAAGAAGAAAGGGAAGAAGAAGAAGAAGCAATATAAGAAAGAAGTCAACCAGTCAACCATGGATGTAAGTGTTATTAGTGTTGAAGAAACCTCCAACATGCATCGTAAACCTGAATTCCCTTGCAAGATTTATAAGGGTGACCACTTCCTTATCAATTGTCCTAGTATTCCAAAGGTTTTGGAAGTATGGTAAAAAAAATCTCATCAACTTACTGTTGATCCGTCAACCAGTGATTGTCAGGTTCCTGGGAAAAAGGGTAAAGTTAGGTTTCCTTGTAGGTTATGCAAAGGGAGTCATCAAAATCACATTTTCCCTCACATAGATGAAGCCTAAATTTTTTTTGAAAACCTTATTGTTCCATAGCAAGAACTTCCAATTGGTTACTAAAAACTTTCTCCCAACCTACCGTAAATTGACGAAGTGATTGATCTAATTCCAAGTACGGTCAATCTCGCTCTTCCATTGAAGAGTGAAACTCATATCACTCAAGTTGATGATCCATTGGTTGATCAAGTGGTCAACTCGATTTCACATTCGGTCAATCCCACTCTCCTAGAAGGGAGTGAAATTCATACTGCTCAGGTTCTTCTTGTTACATCAGATTCTTCTACACCAGGGGGCATTTCACCTGTTTCTACAACACCCCCTCCAGGTACTGAGGTCTTTTCCTTTGATTGGAATAGACTGACAGAACCTCGTCTTCCTTCCTCCATCCATTTCCAAATCATTGTGAAGGCTTGTGGTACGAATGTATGATGCACACATGTAGATGAAGGTGCTTCTATTATTATTTTATCCTCAACTGCTTGGCAAGATTTTGGTTCCCCTCAGCTTGTGCTTGTTACACAGAATCTGTCAGATTTTAACAGAACCATTAGTGAAAATTTAGGGATCCTTCCTAAGTTTCCTATTACCTTGGAAGGTAAAACTTTCTGTATGGATCTTATGGTAGTTTGAGGCCCCTTGGATTTAAATTTACTCCTTGGGCGAGACTATGTCTATGCAATGAAAGCTATCGTATCGACACTCTTTCGCGTGATGTATTTCCCTCAAAATGAAAACATTGTGACTGTTGACCAACTTTCATTCACTATTCTTGATTTGACTACAAATAATCTGATACCCCTAAATGTTCCTTATATGGAAGTGGTATCTACCCTTTGGGATTATTTGAACGTGATGTTCTTATCCCTTTTGAGTCCGTTGACATGTGTTCCTTCCAGAGAATTGTTCTTCCATCCGATGAAGACCTTTTGGAAGCCATGATCGAGGAGTGTCCCTTGACATGTCTTTATTTTAGTTGGAAGCCATGACAAGGGACCCAAGAGGAGAGTTCTTTAACTGTGTCAACCTTGTTAAAAAATGATACAGACCCATGAAGAAATTTTTTTTCCTGTTTCAACCTCATTAAAAAATGAATCAGTAGGTTATGTAGGTAGATTGTAGAGAGTAGAGAAGAGGAAAGTTCATTTTACTGTGTCAAGCTCGTTAAAAAATGAATCAATGGTTAAAGAGAAATTTCATTTTACTGTGTTAACCTCGTTAAAAAATGAATTAGTGATTAAAGAGGAAAGTTATTTTTACTGTGTCAACCTCATTAAAAGATGAAACATGTTTTAGATGAGGAAAGTTTCTTTTACTGTGTCAACCTCGTTAAAAAATGAATTAGTGATTAATGAGGGTCGTTCCTGTTACTGTGTCAACCTCATTAAAAAATGAAACATGTCTTAGATGAGGACAGTTCTTTTACTGTGTCAACCTTGTTAAAAAATGAAACAGACCCAAGAGGAGAGTTCTTTTACTCGGTCAACCTCGTTAAAAAATGAAACAAACCCATGAGGACAGTTATTTTCCTGTGTCAACCTCATTAAAAAATGAATCAGTAGTTTATGTAGGTAGATTTTAGAGAGTATATTGATAGATTCCATGAGGATGGTTCTTCTCCTATGTCAACCTCGTTAAAAAATGAAACAGATACCAAGAGGAAAGTTCCTTTTACTGTGTCAACCTCGTTAAAAAATGAAACAGGCCCTTTTGAGGAATGTTCCTATTACTGTGTCAACCTCGTTAAAAAATGAAACAGGCCCTTTTGAGGAATGTTCCTATTACTGTGTCAACCTCATTAAAAAATGAAACCAATCCCTGATGAGCATAGTTCTTTTCCTGTGTCAAGCTCATTAAAAAATGAAACAAATCCTCTCCTAATTATGTTGAGTCTTTGATTTGATCTCGTAAGTGTCAAAGTCGAGTCTTTCATCTGATCTCGTAAATGAAACTTCATTCCATCCAACTATTAGTAACTAATAATCTACTTAGTCGAATGAAATGAAGCTTGGGGGGCATGCGCTCTAGCAAGTTACGCTTGGGGGGCATTCAAACTTATCTCAAGCATGATTTTTCCTTTGTTTCAATCTTTTGTAAAAATGAGGCAAACCACTTTCAAGCATAGTTTTCCTGTGTTTCAAGCTTGTGTAAAAATGAAACCTATCTCAAGAAAAGTTTTATTTGTTTCAAGCTTGTGTAAAAATGAAACCTATCTCGAGTCTATTTCGGTTATTATTTTCAAGACTTGTTAAACTCATGAAAATCCCGAGATTATTTTGCTATATTTCATTCTCGTAAAACATATGAAAATGTTGAGTTCTTTTTGTCTTTTCCTGCTCTTAAATTAAATTGAAAGTCAGCCACATGAGTACAATTTTTAGCACTTTTTCGAACTTGTAAAAACTTACGAAAAAGCGAAAACCATGAGTACATTTTTATCACTTTTTCGAACTCGTTAAAACTTATAGAAAAAGAAAAACCCTGGAGTTCTCTTTTAATCCCTTGTCAGACTCTCTAAACATGAAAATATCATCGAGTACTTGACTATTCGAACTCATTAAAAGAAATGAACAATCATCCCTTCAGTATAAGTTTACCCCTTTTCTGGACTGAAATGGACTATTTACGAAAAAGGTATACGTTGAATTATCATAGTCAATAGAGTTCTCTCTTGTATTATTTTATCCTTTTTCGGGCTTGAGAGACTAAATTTACGAAAAAGAACACCCACAGAGTTTCCTTAATTTTTTCTTCTGACTCCGTGAAATTGAAAAACACTGAGTTTCTCCTATATTGGACTCGTTAAAATTTAACAGTAAAGGACCTGTAAATTACAAACAGGAACGAACAACTCCTTCTTAGGGTTCGATTTTTAAACTAAGTTGGATTCATCCGAAGGATGAGCTTACATAACAAGCAAATGTTATCCTCCTCAAGCTTGTCAAAAATAAAGAGGTACTTGCCAAAAATGGTGGGGGAAAAAGAGAGAAAATGAATCTAGTTGTTAAACTTTGTTTAAAGGAAGTATACCACTCTTGAACATGACACTTTTTGTCACACATTCATACCTGGGTTGGGAAAATCCTTTTTCTAAAAGTTAACCAAACCACATTGAAGGTCTTCAGCTGATTTCTGGGTATTAGCTTTAGGTCAATTGTTACCAAACCATCTGCAGTGTCGTTATGTGTTCAAGAGACAATTCAAATAAACCATTCATTTGCAAACATTTGTCTCCATTCTCGTTGACCATCCCTAAGTTAGTCCTTGCAAAATATTTCTACAAAACTTGATCTAATGGTTTCGTGTCATGGGATTTCCTACGACGGGTCACTTTCTATCGATGACAAATCATCATCTAGAAAGTTGATCTAGAATCCTTCAGTACCTTGGAATCTGCATTCCTTAATGGCAGGTTTCTCGCCTTCGATGACAGGTTGCATCATTGACCTTCGATCGAATGATTCTGTGAAATGTTTGACTTTAGATCACAAATTCACATTTCATAGATTGTACTGAGTACTTTGAGAGCCACTGTAATTATTGGTGGTTTCTCTCACACTTGTTAACAATTCACATCATTGACTGGTAATCAAGTGGTTTCTACCATGTTCGACTTCGACACAATCAATCACATGGATAGAATCGTTCTAGTTTGGGACGCAGAAATAAAGACCCTGGATCTAGTTTCCACCATCCAAGTTGCGAGGAATTTTATTGTTCATTATACAGTAGAATATTCATGGCAGATGGCTGCATCCATACTGTGTCTGCTATTGATGTAATATTAAAATAATTTCTATATCAGAACATTTTAGTTAAGTTTGATTTAGTTAGTTGCTGTTCTGAGTATGGGAATGCCTACCTCAACAATGATATATATATATATGTTTGCATTGAATGTTTTTATAGGTTCCAACCTGCGTCCACAAGCAAATATTTGGAATGATAAAGCACTTCACTCTTCGAATTATCTCAGACTTTGCGCTTTAGGGGGCAATCTGTTACACATTATTTTGTCACCATGACATTTTACTGTCTATATGGGTTAATCAACACCTATATAATGCTCCCTTAGAAGTCTTGTTGGAGAGGTAAATCCCCTCTGTGGACAGAGGCAATCCCTACTAGCCCATATCGGGTCTAGCAACAACCGAGTAACGCTAAGACGCAAGTTCCTAATTGCAAAAGACCAAGATGCGACAAGAGGCCTACCTTAAGTCCTACGCTGTTGTTGCTTGCAGAGAAAATGGTGCTTCTATCCTTCGTTATGGCAGATCACAATTCTCCTGCCTAGCATGTTTGAACACTTGCACGTACACGAAGAAACAAAAAACACACAAGCGTAAAACCTAATACATGCAACTATGTATCAGTCAGAGAAGATAAAACTCATAACATAAAACATGAACATCTAAGTGGAACCATAATCAAATTCATTTATTATTAATCATAAAAAAGAAAGATACAACCTGAGCTTTGACGCTGGATCTTCCTTCGGCGGGTTGACAACGGAGTACGTCTCGATAAAGCTCATCGGGAATGGGACAAGTCTCTCTCTCTCTTCGACTGTCTGATGATAATCTCCTTACTACTGATTCAGCTATATTCAGGCTAGCTTGCAAAGAGAAAATGACAAGCTTATATAGATGGTGGAAGGGGAGTTTTGATCCCTACAATGGTGGGATTGGCCCTATCCTCAAGGAAGCTTCCATGATAGGTGGAAAACCACTTCCTCTACATGGAGATTCGGAGCCAAACCTCCCAACTCATTTTAGAGACTCGTTCAGGAGTTGGTTGGAATCAAACTTCCACCATTTATTTTTAAAAAACAATCCTTATTAAGCCTGTCATGAGTAATACACTGGGATAGAGCGCTAGTTGGCACACCCTATTTGGTGGATTTCCCCCATTAGCACTAGGGCTGAACTGGCTAGTCGTGCCAAGGCCAAAAGGTCTATTTTTAGGGCTTTTTACAGGAAATTGTCTTAAGGGGAATTATGGTCCTTGTCAAGGGGGATGCCATGAAAGTGGTTTCAGGTCATGTCACTGCTCATAGGTCATGGAATAAGCCCTCCAATGTGTGGGACAGGGGGTTAAAAGGACAGTGAAAAATTACTGTGTAACAGATGCCCCCTAAAGCATGAGGCCCGAGAGAGAGAGAGGGGTGAAATTTTTTACGAGAATGTGTCCAACTGAAAACAGTGCCATCGAAAAACCTACATAGACAAGTACAACTAATATCTCAAATACATGATATATGTGGTATGGGTGCAACCATCCATGACAGAGTATACAATAACCAAGATCCAAGGCATGGACACAGCCATCCAGTAAGGATCGATAAATAGAATCAGGCATGGTCGCAGCCATCCAATCAATGAGTCATGTAACCAATCATAATAATTCACAAAATCACAGCCTAGATTCTAACAGAAAAAATCCAGGGTCTTGCTCTCCATCTCGACCCGAACAGAGTACAAATTCTAGCATGTGAATAAGTGAGCTGAAGTCGAACATGCAAGAACATCGTCTGATTACCAGCCAATTATGAAAGATGTTAACAAACGCGAGAGGAACCACCAATAATGAAAATGGCCCTCAAGGCACTATATCTATAATCCACGGAATGTGAACAGTGAGATGGCACCGAACACCCATAGAATCATCTGATCGAAGGTCAATGATGAAAACCTTGCGTCGAATGCGAAGAACCTGCCATTGAGGCATGCAGGCTCCAAGGTACCGGAAGGGAGTCTCTAGATCAACTTCCTAGATAATGAGCTGAATTTGACAAGAAGTGACCTTGATCGAAGGTGGGCCATAGTGTTTCCCACATCATCGACGCAAGACATAGGAATATAATGTTTGTGAATCAGGATCAGATGAGAATCAGAGGAAGGTTGAAACTTGCAGAGGTCAAATTCTCTTGAACATATCGGTGGCATGACAGTGGATTTGGTAGTATTTGACATCAAAAGATAAAAGGTCATGATGACAAGACAAAGAGAAGATGAGAGGTCAAAAGGGATTACCCAAACCCACGGAGGCAAGCAGAGAATGAGATGAGATGTCCCCAACCCGACATGAATGCAGACGAGTTCCATGTTCAAGAGCGACATACTACCGACACTCGATGATATTGGTTCCATTTTTCCCCACCATTTCTGACGAGTACCCCAATTATTTTTGAAAAAAAGCTTGAAGGGGATAACATATGCTTGTAACATAAGTTCGTCCTTCGGATGAATCCATCCTAGTACATTTAACGAGCCCTAGGAAGGAGGAACTCAAATATCGTCATTATGATTGAATCCGATGTCATCATGGTTTAACGAGTTTGAAAAAGGAATAACTCGGTGTCTTTTCATGTTTAGAGAGTTTGAAAAGACAGTAGAAAAGTAAACTCCAACAGTCCCTTTTCGTAAATAGTTCCTTAGATCCGAAAAGGTAGAAAAATATGTGTGAGAAAACCTTCTAGTCACGATAGGCTAGGGTATTCCTTTTTCGTAAATAATCTATCCCAGCCCGAAAAAGGGGTAAACGTATATTGGGTAGATGTCATTTCGTAGCCAATTCAACGAGATCAAAAATACAAGTGACTCGGCAATCTTTTCATGTTTAGAGAGTCAAAAAAGAGCTTAAAGATGACTCCAGAAATGAAATTTTCTTGTTTTTACTGAGTCCGAAAAAATGTAAAAAACAACTTGTGTCATTGTCCAAGCTGTGTTGCTGCACATGAAAGCGAGCGTAAAATCCATTTTTCGACAAAATATAGAAAAATATTCAAAAAAATGACTTTCAAAACCTAATTTGACTTTGAAAAGTTATAAATATGCCAAAAATAGTAAAACATATTCACTTTTACTTTTTACCTCTTTTGGACAGCGACAGTGAGCTTTTGCTGTGCAAACTTGCGGTGGCGATTGTGACCAATCTAGTACATCATTCTAGTTCTCATTCATTCCAGGTAAGAGGTGCTCCCCTTAGCTTTGTTTTGATTCATTTTTTGTATATTTCCATTGTGTCTTTGATCTCTGGGGGAACTCTTTGCAAAATTAGGGCTTGGCTAATTGGCACAGCTACCGGGCATGGACCCATGCCAATTGGCTCCTTTTTGCAAGGGAATCACACCAGTTGGCATGATTTTTAGCAAAATAGTCGCGCAAATGGTGCAACTCAAATTTCTGCCTTAATTTATCAAAATGTAAGCCAATCAAATGAATTTCTGAGTGTTGCAGAGATTTAACAAGGTGTTTTTGACCATGTTGGTGTAGATACCCAGCCACAATAGTGATTGAGTGGAAGGAAAGGGAGCATGGCGAAGAGGATGAAATGGCCATGCAAAATGAAGCTTGCATGTCTGCCCTCCGAAAATGTGGTCTCAAGAAGTTATTCCTTACACCATGTTTGAGAGCACAATCTAAGCTATTGCAATATTTGATTAGCACATGGGACAAGAATGAAGAAGTGTTCAGGCTTCGAGACCAAGTACTAGAACTTGAGGTCTCCAATGTTTATTTCATAACCAGATTGTTCCACAGAGGCCCAGTGCCAATCATGATAGGAAGTAGACCTTCTGGTGAAAAAATGGAGATGGTAATGGCAAGAGTGTGCCCAGGGGCACGGACAGGATCGGGGAGTGGGAAAGTAGATATCCACACAGCCCATGATCTAGCACTCCGAGTAGTGCTCCACACCATTACGCGGGATGCGGGGTCGCATGCACCGCATGAGGCAACCAAAGCGCAGGTTCTACTAGCCTCCGAATGCATGAACCCTACACTTTTTGATTGGGCCACTGCCGTGACAACAAACATCAAACGACAGCTGAAAAAGTGCAAGAAGGCCAAACTGAAACAATTTGGGTACGGTTCCATTCTGGTGTCGTTCATTCTGGAGCGATTACCAATTTTCTAGGGCCAAGGGGTGATAGTCGCTGAGCCATAATTGAGGGAGCCGAGGATGGCTCGATGGGCAACACTCATGCCCAGATCAGGAGGGGGCCAACAGATATCCTGGAGGCCCGAGTTTTTTGTATGGCTACAATGACAGCTGATTATCGTTGAGGACTGGCCTTACGCCAGTACTGACTTCACAGGAGACCTATATCTTCCACTCCTGGAGGGGGAGGATTGGGACGAGCAGCTGGGTAAGACTCTTTTTGATTTTTTATGTATTTATGATTTTTTGTGATACATGTCTATTCTAACAACAGTTCTATGTGTATGCAGATGTTGGCCCAGAGAGGCCCGCGGGCATGTCACCCATTGCACGGAGGACCCCTCTCGCACACGATCCTCAAGTTGAGGGTGGCGAAGGGAGCGAGCTAGTCCAAAACCTGGAGGGTATCGCTTGGGGGATCCTGGATTACGCACGGCTAGCAGATGTCCCGATGGCTTACCAGAGACATACTGTGGGGGTGCTTAGTCTCCTCCATCGATTACTGAGGTGATTGGTGCGCGTGGTGACATGCTACCACGAGCACCACGCTGATTAGTCATCTTAGGGCTCTTATATGCATAATTTTGAGAGACATGTTGTCTCCGGCTATTATTAACAGACATGTATATTTTTTGATTTTATGTGATGTACAAAAACTGCAAACTATTCGACATCTATATATATATATATATATATCTATTTATGGATGGATCTTTTTACATATGATGATGTTTTTATATGCTACGCAAATGTCTAATACAATGTTATATAATGCATTAGTTACACGATCTGCATAACAAACGACCCAATGGAAAAGTTCACAAAATGCATTAAATCACATTTTATTTTTACGCAAGCTTAAAATTACACATGGAAACACACATGCAAACTATGCTTGGAAAAGAGTTTTATTTTTATGCAAGCTTAAAACACAAATGTAAACTATGCTTGAAATGAGGAAAAAAGGGCATGCCCCCCAGCATGGTGTCTCAATTCGAGGTACATGCCCCCCAAGCTTCAGTCCATAGGAAATGGATTGAAGGTTCAAAACACAAGAGATTTTATGTAAATCTAACAAAAATTGAATTGAACGGGTTCATGTTTCATTATTTTAACGAGGTTGACACACTTAAAAGAACTGTCCTCGTGGTAGCTTGTTTCATTGTTTTAGGAGCTTGACACAAGGAGAGGAAATATGCTCCGACGAACTCACAGGAGGAGGTTCAGGAGGGGGATAACCAGATACGTCACGCTATAGACAATTAGACATTGCCCCCATGCTGGGCATGAATGAGGAATGATGATGTCCATCACTCCACGGGAGATCTTCAAGAGACGTTGTTTCAACAATAGCTTCATCGGAAGGGAAAAATTCTCTTAAAGGGTCAGGTGAATTTGCATCGCCGAGCCAAGGGGATTGAGAATATATATCCAGAGCCATGCTCGAAGGAGCATGTTCAGGAGGCGGAGGACCAGATGTAGTGATGATTTTGCAATAATTAATCTCAACTAGAGTTAACGACATCGATTCTCCAAAAGAGGTCACTTGTTTAGGCGAAGGGATGATCCAAGGGTCATCGGACCTAGAGACCATATTAACTTGAACGGTGTGTGGTGGTTGCGCAGGAAAAATATCCATGAGGATGGGGTCCTTGAAGAGTCCGGGTCCTACACTGTCAGAGGGATTGGGGATCTGATCCACGTCAGGAACATTGTTCTCAGAGGATGAGGTGAAGAAAGACAAATGATCCATAGTGATGATTTTTCCCTCATGAGGGAACTTCAAAAGCCGAAAGAGGGTGTACGGAACATATAGCATGGCGTGAGTCCAACTGCGACCAAGAATAAGATTGTAGTTGAGCTTGGTGTCAACCACTTCTACTTCTACGTTGATTGTCTTCCCCTGTAACGTGATCGAAAAACTATAAAGAACACCCAGGGTTTTTGATTCCCGACCATCGAATGCCTCTAGGGCATTGGGAGACGATGTAAGAGCTGGAGAGCCAATGGCCTTCCAGCAGGTGGATGACATAACACAGGTGGAAGCACCTTCATCCAAATCGGCCCTATAGATGTTGAGGGCGTTGATCTCGACTTGGATAACAAGAGCGATTTGATGTGGAAGTCGGGGGACAAAATTTTCTAGGTCGAAGGTGAGAAGATTAGAATCGACGGGATCGATTCCACCAATTGCAAACAACATAGATTTTCATTACGATGGGCAACTTTGAAGCACTTCCAATGCAGACATTACAGAAGGTGCCCGTGCCAAATCCTCAACAATACTGTAGTGTTGAGCGGCACGGGCGTTTGGGTTGTAGGAAGATTTTCGCAGAACACCTTTAGAAGGTGGCCTCACAACAGGTTCACAATAGGAGCCGCTAGTTTGTTGGAGAGGTAAATCCCCTCTACAGATAGAGGCGATCCCTACTAGCCCAGATCGGGTCTAGCAACAACCGAGTCACGCTAAGACTCAAGTTCCTAACTGCAAAAGACCAAGATGCGACAAGAGGCCTACCTTAAGTCCTACACTAATGTTGCTTGCAGAGAAGATGTCACTTCCATCCTTCTTTATGGCAGATCACAATTCTCTCGCCTAACACGTTCGAACACCTGCACATACACGAAGAAACAAAAAACACACAAGCATAAAACCTAATACATGCAACTATGTATCAGTCAGAGAAGATACAACTCATAACATAAAAAATGAACATCTGAGTGGAACCATAATCGAATTCATTTATTATTAATCAGAGCAAAGAAAGATACAACCTAAGCTCTGACGCTGGATCTTCCTTCAGTGGGTCGACAGTGGAGTACGTCTCGATAAAGCTCGTCGGGAATGGGACAAATCTGTCTCTCTTCACCTGTCTGACGATAATCTCTTTACTACTGATTCAGCTCTATTTAGGCTAGCTTGCAAAGGGAAAATGAAAAGCTTATATAGATTGTGGAAGGGGAGTTAGGATCCCTACAATGGTGGGATTGGCCCTATCCTCAAGGAAGCTTCCATGATAGGTGGAAAACCACTTCCCCTACATGGAGATCTAGAGCCAAACCTCCCAACTCATTTTAGAGACTCGTTCAGGAGTTGGTTGGAATAAAAATTTCGCCATTTATTTTTAAAAAACAATCCTTACTAAGCCTAGCACGAGTAATACACTGGGACAGAGTGCCAGTTGGCGCGCCCTCTTTGTTGGATTTCCCCCATTGGCGCGAGGGCTGAACTGGCTAGTCACGCCAGGGCCAAAAGGTCTATTTTTAGGGATTTTTACAGGAAATTGTCTAAGGGGAATGATGGTCCTTGTCAAGGGGGATGCCATGAAAGTGGTTTCAGGTCATGTCACTACTCACAGGTCACGGAATAAGCCCTCCAATGTGCAGGACGGGGGATTGCAGGGATGGTGACAAATTACTGTGTAACAAGTCTACAACCCTAAAGTCCTAAACCAAGTCCTGAATTGGGAGAAAAGCTTGTAAAAATCATAAAAATATTGGTACCGCACTTTTACTTAGCTTTACCCGCGGCACCGCATCCTTTTGCTCCAAAAACTGCGGAGCCGACCGCACATTTTCTTCATTAAAAGTGTAGACCCCTGTAAAAGGTAATTTGAAGGTGAAAATAAATTCTAGAAGCCCAGCTAGTCGAATATTCTCCCAGTTGGAAGCTTGTAGAATGCATTATCTAGTCGAAGCCTTACTCCCTCCATTATCATGAACATTCATTCCTTCATAAAGGGAGCCTATTCCTTGGATTTGGAACTTAATCCCTTGATAAGGGGACTCTATCCTTTCCATTTTGGAGCTGTAACCACTTTCCTTCTTCTATAAATTGAAGCTTTGGTTCAGTCTCAAGGGTACTTACTTAGACTGAAGATTGGATATTGAGACACTAAGTACTTGCTTTGTACTTGGTGCATGCTCACATATGTAAAACTTCTCTATGCATTTTGAATATACTTAAGTACTTGCTTTGTACTTAGTACTTGTATTAGAGAAGGGACGTGCTAAAGAAAGATACTCTTCTTTATAGCTGCGAGAATGATTACACACTCGTAGTTAGGCTGGTCCGAAGAGTGGAAGGGCTTGTCAAGACAAATGGAAACGCTTGTTTCGGACCCCGGAAGGACCTGTACAACATCAAGGCGAACACGGTTGTAAGAATCCTTCTTTTATTAAGAGATAATACAATTGGATCCTGATTTCTCAATAATTTTTTTATATGTTTACTTGGATGACTTATTTCTTAAATTCCTTGATCATTAATATAGATTTGTGATTTGTGAATTACTATATGTTGCAGGTGATTTTGATTCTTTTCTATGTTTTTGTTTTCAAGTCTCAAGAAGTGACTACTTGGAGCAACGAAGAGAAGAATTCAACTAGCATTGGACCACAAGTAGGTCCTCCCTTCGTCATATAGAATTCTTAATCATATATAATCTAGAGAAAGTAGTTTACATTTGTACTGTTTCTTTCTAGCTATCCTTGTGATACTAGGGAGATGTTTCTTGTCCGCAATAACGATTTATCCACTTAACACCTGGATGGTGTTGATCACAACCTTCTGTTGTTCCTCTAAAGCTACCCATTTATCTTCTGTGGCCAGTGTGACTGCATCTGAAATTTTTTCAAGATCTCCCTCAGTCAACGTAATCGTCTCATCTCGTTCCTTCCATTGGGCACACTGCTTCTTTCGAGGACCCTTGATAGGCTCGCTTGTTCACTTTGTACATTTTATGGTTACTTCCTTCATGCCCAGATCAGGCTGTGAATTGACTTGGGTTTTAGCCTCGGTGTCCTTTGTGGTGGTTTGATTTGGCTGCGTGTCCTTTTTCGCAGCTGCGCCTGAGTCCTTCCCTGTACTCTTGCTCATGCCTCCAGCCTCCTTGATGATAATAGGTGGGAGCACCTGCATTGTGATAGTACCTACAGCGCCCCTTGCACTAGTTTTGAAGCCTATCTTCCAGGCAGGAGGCCATTGCACAATCACACTATCAATTTCCTCGTTTGTTACCATATAAGGAAGTGACGTCCATGTTTTATCCTTGAGGCCGCAGATCTTAATGTTGTGCATGGTAACCTGGATTGCTACAATACTTTTGTATTTTTCATATAATGTTGAGGACAACCAAGGTCGAGAATGGATGGCTGCTGCCACGCTACTCTGGAAGAGGACCCAGAAGAATTGGTTATCCTCTATGTGCTGCACATCCTTGGAATCCCACAAATGGGCATACCGAGCCCCTTCGCACATATATGGGGTGAGCTCGGGGATGAATGACTCTGCAGGGGCCTCCCAGGTGACTAGGCTATAAGGAACAATAGCCAAGCATAGAAAAAGGCTTTTCCATACTCCTGAGATTTGTGGATGTTGGTCAAGAAATCATCACATAAGTAGTGGGCCCAATTGAGGCAAACCCCCTTCGCACACTGACCTGCTAACCGAATGACATAAGTAGGGATGGATGTGACCTAACACTTTCACATTAGCTTGCATGCTAATAACATGGTACCCCTCTGCGTAGCAAGGTCGCTGATAGATTTGATGACGAAGCCTCGCATATTCCTTTCCACATGGTAGGTCTAACGCACATATTCATCGGTTTCCCCTTCATATTTCTTGCCCACACGTTCTAGAGGGTGTGGCCCGTTCATGGAAAGGCCCGTATTTCTGTGAACCGACCAGCATAAATGGGGACTCTATCCTGAATCCATAGGTAGACATTGTGAATTAAGGTGAGCAACTGTCGGGCCAGCCGATCCATGACATTGTAGTGGTCAAAGTGGGGCATTCAGAGCAGGTTCAAGAGCTCGGATCTAGCCAATCCACATACCCAACACTGAGGAATGATTGTGACCCCAATTTTTTGCATAAATCATGTCGAAGTACAATGCGGGGGCCAACTCAGGGAAGGCTTCATAATACGCCAAGTCGTGATAATTGAATTTGACCTCATGGAGCCTTCCACAAGGGTCACCAAGGGCAGGGACCTCTCCTGAGGTTAGTGGCTTCTGCAGATAGGTAATAAGGCTATCGATGTTCTTTGGTGTGCACATCGAGGGCCTGCATGGTTAGATGAATGGAGGTAACTAGTTGATCGGATTGGCGGGCTGGGCTTCCTCCTGCGCAAATTGAGTCTGAGGTGTTGCTCGTGGGGACTTGGCATGCCTTGGGGAAGTCCTAGGCTTCCCCGCAGAAAATTTCGCAGCTTTCAGGGGTTTACCTGAGCCCTGCGCTTACTATTTTCCCTTCCTTGTGACTGGCGTCGAGATCACTTCTTCATCCTCAGACCCAATATCCATTACTTCCTCAATTTCTGGCTCTGTAGGTGCTGAGGGTTCAGCAGGGTTAGTGGCTGTCATCCCAGTGTGGAAAATGAATCCCAACTCTGGGTGGCTACTGTTAGAAGGAGGAGGTTGATCAGACATTAAGGGACAGTGCAGACCTGCAAAATATTGCAACTCAAGTTCGTTCTAGACAAAGACGATAAGTACAAGCTATGCAAGTGAGACAGATGCCTTGTATGAGATATTGTGCCCTTTTTATAGTGCCTACGGTCATCCAACGATAGGGTAAACTTCACCTGGAACTTACCATCATGTAAACGGTAAAAAATACCCAAAATCCACCCCATTAAATGCCAATGGCCCGCTCATTTCAATGGCAATTTTTTCTTTTTACTAGATGTTATTGTACCAACGGCTAGTTTTCTCACCTCATGTGTGCTTGGCATACCTACTACGCCTGGGTTAAACACCTGTGCCTCCTGCGCATCCTCCCCCAACACAGGCTTGATCCCTAGGTACTTCAAAACCAAAGACATGTTTTCCCGACATATGTCATCCCACCAGAACTGGGCCTCCTTCATAAGCAAGTGTTTCAGAGGTGCTATGATCAGTGAATACCCTCGAAAAAACTTTCTGTAATAACCTGTGGGGCTGAGAATTGAATGCAACTATTCCCTTGTTGTAGGAGTTGCCAGATATATGATAACTCTACCTCCTGTATCCGCACCCCAAATTTTAGCCAACATGGGGTGCATATCAATGCTACCCATTCGCAGCCTGAGCAGTCTGGTAACTGTGCGCATCCCGTCCAATTCTAAGTTAAAAACAACTTCTAGATCATCCTTACCTTCCTTTTGGGCTAGGCTACTATTGAGCTTCAAAGATGTTCTTCTCTTCCACCACATTCCACTTCATTTCCTTTGTCCATTATTAATTTCAGGCTTAAATGATCAATAAGATTAGTTAAAATTTCTTTGAGATTGTATATAATGTCTAACTTGCTATGTTTTCATGATTTCGTTATTGTAGTACTTTTTGACTACACCTAGCTACAGAATGCAGACATTCTGTAGCTAGTTTCCGCTTCTGCAGCTGTCTTCATGTCTACACAGGTTCTAGATGTCATCTCAGGGAAAAACACATATGGTCGTATTCCACATCATTCCCTCATCATTTGTTGCTCCCCACAAAGTCTGAGTTAAAGTATCAAAACGGTTATGCACGAAGAAGAGAGGCAGTTTCCTATCAAAACACGGACTATACAGATGTCCACAGTAAAGCAAAAGACTGTTAATAAGAGTTTTAATTTGATTAGGAATGGGAAAGACACTTATCCCTGTTTTTCTCAAGAAGTAGTTATGTAATTTCATTATAAGTATGACTCGGGAGACCGAGAAACTGTTGGTTAGATTTTGTTTCTGTTGCTAGATTTTGGAAGGCTGTAAATACTCTGTTTTGAATAATTTCTCCTTCAATGAAATAGACATCATTTTATTGCATGAGCTAAGTCAATCTTGAGTAGATCCGCGTGCTGATCCGGTGGTAGAGGGCCCCTACTGCCCGTGAAGCGTTATGCATTTGGTTTAGATAAGTAGCCGTAGCTTTGTTTCATTCTCAACTTAAATAGTTTTCTGAACTTTGCTTACATTAGATACTACAATTTAGCTTTGTTCTCATGAAGTATTCCAAAATATCACTAATCCGGAATGAGGCATAATTGTAGCAGTTTAGAACTTTACGTTTTTTTGTGTTCAATTATAATTAGTTGTTACAGCTAGTCCTATTCTCATTAATCTCTTCCAAAATATCACTAACTCTGGATAAGACTTAGCTGTAGTGTTTAGTTTACCTGCGTATTTTTATGTTTTTATGCCCATTTTCACTGAATGATACAGCCATAATTGTTTGTACAAACTATTCCAAAATATCACTCATCTTGAACAAGACAGGGCTGTAGTATTTCATAGAATTAGTTGCATTTTAGCTCAGTCAATACTCCAGAGGTAGATGTCATTCTAGTTTAATTCTGTCACTATATTTCAAGCTTGATAATGGTACTCTAGCTTAACTTTGTTCACTGTATTAGTATCATTCTAGTTCAGTTCCAATTCATTCCAAGTTAGATAATAACACTCTAGTTTAGTCTTAGTTCACTGTATTAGCATTCTAGTTTAGTTGTTATCCATTGCATTTTAAATTGTATTAGTTGTTAAATTTAGATACCACAGTCTTCATTATTTACAAAATGTTCTTTTTCTGAATTCCTATTAATACATCATCATACGGACAGGAACTACCAATAACAGTTTAAGGCCTTGAGTATTTTGCAACCTTTTTACAATTTCACAAACAAGCCTTTTCTCAAAGACTATTCTAAAAATAAATCTATAACTTTTGAATAAGGCCTAGTAGTGCTAAATTGAGTTGCAGAATAGAATTAGAAGTTAGTTTAGAGTAGAAATCTTATTGTGCTACAAATTTTCTTTTCCAATTATGTTCCAATAAACCTTTAACCATGGATGAGATGCTGTAACATTGTAAGTTGATTGTTGACTTAGGAAAACCTCAATTGCACTAAAAACTTATCCTTTTCTCAAGCTATTCCAACATATCTCTAAATGAATGAATTGGATGAGTTCATGATATGGGTTACTGAGTTCATGTTGTGATTTGTTTCTTTTCTATGAGTCCTTATCAAGCTTTGCATTTTCTGCACACCTAGTTTAGAATAGTTTCACTCTGTTTTAGTGTAAACTTCTTAGCTCTTTTTCAACATAAAAACCATAAAACCAAAAACATCATAAAAAACACTAAACACAACGTAGTGAGAAACAGATACCTAGGCACATACAGTGCACCACACTTCAACAGTTTACTAGCCCTGGTTGACAATTAAAGACCTCGATTTAGGAACACTAAGTTGAGCACAACAACTACGGTAGTTGACCTGGTACCCGCGTTTCCTAGGTGGGCACTTCAGGTGCGACATACAGGTGCACTTCACCCCATGCTATAGTGTCAATGTCTTGCAGAGCTGTGTCAAGCACCTTTGTACCGCCTACTAACCCAAATTTTCCTATAAATTCATCCTTCAAAGTCTCCCAGTGGTAGCTGCATTGATGTAGCTCCGCATATAATTACCATGTAGTGGGAAGTGGACCCAGGGCATGAATAAACAGATGAACCCACTCTTTGTTAGTCCTATCACACCACTGTTCTATCCAAGCGAATAGATATTCACGTGGGTCTTCTAGCCCAAGGAACATCGACTCGTACGTCAGTTGGGGCCTCAAATCATAGGATAATCATATCCCAACACTCCTCCCAATCCTGGAACACCTCGTCATGCGTCTCCCACCATCACGCAGGTGTTCCACGCATAGATAGCTTAAGGGCACATAGCCTTCATTCCCTTGGAACCTTAGTTTCGAATGCTCGTAAAAATTCCTTAATATTACCAGAACCATCAAAATAAGGTAGGCCTCTTATATTTGAGGAAATGCAGTGGAAGTCCTTTGTGACCCGAAGACATCGCAACGCAGAGACATCATGTAACCGGTTTTTCCAATTCTCTATCTCCCCATCGGAGTCAGAGAAGAATTCACTATTATTTTCCCAGCAGAGTACTCCATCTACCATAGGGTTGATCCAATCTTCATACCGCATAGTCAACTTATAGATGTGATCCACATCCTCTTCGTTGTGCACTGGCTCTGTGTATCGTTCGCATTCTGTAGGATCTAATGGTACAATTACCCTTGTACCTTTATTTTAAAATATCATGCTTCTCTTATTTAGGTTAATGATGCCTCCCATATCTATGGCCCAATCTAGGCCTAGGAGCATAGGGTAGGAGTCCGCATCTTCTACAATCTGAATTACTTCAAAATTAGCCCGGACCCTTACCCCTGCGATATCCACCACGATCTTCGATAGTTTCCCCAAGGGTATGATCTTCTGCTGATTGGCCATACACAGCGGGATAGTGGACCATTCCAAATTAGGTTCCCCCATTCATTTCCAATTCTATTTAGGTAATACATTCACATTTGATCCGAGGTCCAAAATAACCTGATCCATCTTGTAATCACCGATTTGCGCATTCAACCACATCTCCATACCAGTCCATTTCTTATATCTATATAGTTTGTGTATGTCCTTGATTTCCAAAGGGAGGCTAGGTTGTGCTATGCAGCTATCTATTAATGCCTGAAAATTTTCCACAACCTTTGGGCTGCACAACAGCTTCATACATTCTTGTAAAAAGGGTTTGACCTCCTCATCTACTTTGACCTATCCCGAAGGCTGCGTAGTAGACGCCTCTACCTCAACAAAGTCTTTGTGAGCTGCAACAAATGTTTCTTTTTCCTTTTTTAGATCCAAACCTTCCTGCTTGATAACTTATTTTCGAATCAGAGGTTCATTCGTAGTCTTCTCCCCAGGCCCCCCGGTGGCCATCCCACTACGTGTTACGACATTCACGGTTGGATATTTGTCTTGCAGTTCAACCTTAACCCTCTGCACCTTCTGCGTAGGTGTCCGCTGCTTCTCCTGCATCTTTGCTACCAAGATTGGATAGTCTTAAATCGAATGGTCCAACTATCTGAAATACCAGCAGGACTACCTTGTAGGGTTTGGACAATCCCTGGCAAAGTGTCCTACTTATCCACAGTTATAACAGATTAGTTTCCATCGTCCCTGACCTGCGCTTCCACCTCTTACGCCTCCCCTACCCCTGGTTGGGGAACCACCTATGCTCGAGAGGGATCTTGATAAGGATGGATCCGACTGTACCCTATAGAGGTTCCCTCAATTGATCGTCAAATCATAAGTCCAAGAGTTCTGTTCATTGTGTCCAACCGACTTGCAAAACCTGCACCATTGCTGCTTTACTTCTGGGACATACGCAGCAAGGTGGGGGTAGTGGTTTGTGTTGTGAAACCCCACAATGCGATAATCATAGCACCATAGCATCGACCCACTTGATCCTGCAACTTCCCTAGGGCAAAACTGACTAGGTCCCCTAGCCTGCATATAGTCTGCTAACAAAGGACAATTATCCTTGGTGTGACTATTCGTTCTGCATCGTATGCACCATCTTTCAAGGCTAGCCCTCTTCACCACATCACTATCTACGTTTTGCGCAGTCCATACCAATTCTGCGACAAACCAGAACTGATCCATGTCATTAGGGGAATTTTGAGGTCTAAAATGGGCCTCCTAAGGAAAATGTAAAATCAAAATTCACTTCATGAGAACCAATCACATTTTAGGGGATGACATAATCCCTAATGGTTGAGGTGGCATTGCTTGAGTTAAAGGTACTTATTTGCCAAATTCTTAATGGTGGATAAAAACTCATGGTTAACCATGGTAGTGCTCTAAGTACTTTTAAAGTCAAAGTAAAGTACTCCTAATAAATGACTTTTCACACTTTTTGAATAAAAATATATTGTTGTCATTTAATATTTCTTGAAAGAAACAATGTATATCCTTATACATTTATTATATTATTTTTATATAGTATATTAATTACATGTTATTATACAATTTAAATAATATAAATTTTAATTAATAGCATATAATATAATTAAAATTTTAAAATTTTATATTTATATTTTAGTTTAAGTTATTTAAGTACAAAGGAAAAATGCATTAGTTGTTCAATGAGAATGATATTTTCTTGAAAAGCTCATTCTTATTTATAGTCACATCAATACAATTTTTTTATTAATTTTATTTTGGTACAACTTTTGAATTGAATTTAAATATGGTTACATGGATTGTGGTGCAAAAAGTGAATTGAAAATTCATAAATATTATTTAATTGGTTTAGCTATTATTTTTTTATTTCCTTAGGAGGTCCATTTTAGACCTCGAAATTCCCCTAATGCTTCATCTCCCACACCCTTAAAGGTAGGCAACTTCATGTGCGAAACCGTGTCGTCTTATGGTGGTGGTGGAGGTGTAGGTGAATTCTTACCCCTATGCTGGTTTGAAAGTGGTGTGGCTGGAGGACTCTGTGCAACTACTTCTCTTACTGGATTGTAGATAGATCTATCTCCTTCTTGGTTGGTCCGATAGTATTTTCCACTTTGTGTCGTACTCCCGTCCAGATCAGATGTCATTCATTCAATGTGGCTACAAAAAATACTATTTTTGCACAGTAATATCTTAATAAAAAATGGTAAGGTCTTCAGAAACTTACCATGGAATCCCTTGAAGACTCTTCGTTCTGCTTTAGAGTAGGAGACAAACTGATCGATGTTAAATTTTGTCACGAACCCTCCTAGCACACTGTCCACCCAGTGGTCCACCATGCGAGTGATGGTGTTATTAGTATTCTCTAACTGCTGGATCAATTCTGGGGTCGACTCTGTGACCCGCTCATCCTTCCAACACATCTGAAATTCAACCAAACTTGTGAGCCACTCCTAGAGCTTGATCACAATTGTTACAAATAATATCTCGTAGATCTCCGTGAAAATATCGATGGTCAAACTCTTACTGCGGTTTTCTTTTACTATGAATTCCTGAACTTTCTGTTCAAACCATTCATCAATTTATTTTCTTTCAGGTTTCCAATACGGCCTTGGAATTACCCGATCCCTCTCTCAAAATGCTCCCGGTCTCGGAAATGGAACCATTTGTTGGCTCGAGGGGTCCTGACCCAGGTTCAAAGGGTAAGGTTTTCCAACAAACCCCTATACTATTGGCCCTTTCAGCAGTGACCTGCTTGTGCAGGCCAAAGTCTCACCCGAAGTAGTATGGGAGGGTGCTGGAACCAAGTTTCTGCACCCTGGGAGAGAGTAGGTAAGACAAGAAGAGTTGTGATCAACTTAAAAATTACCAGATCATATATCACATAACCCAGATCTAAAGATCCCTTCGCATCCACGTGCACAATACCAATTATAATCACAGTAGACAACAAATAATAAATTCACAGAACAATAACGCAACTATCACAGATATTCTTGCATAAAGTATAACAGATAGATCCAGATCAGATGTCAATGCAACATAAGAAAATAACAAAGTTACTTTCGTATCTTAACACAGAACCATGCATAACATAGTAGATATCATAGATTCACATTAACAGATTCAGATATTCCAACCTTTCGTTTTCATTAATCCTTCAGATCCTTTTACAATACCCAAAACCCATCCTGCACACACAGCAGCAGGTCCGCACACAGCAGGACTGAGGATTTCCGCACACACAGCCAACAGGAGTCCTTTCCCCCAATAACCCAAACAGATCTCCTAATTTGTAATTCACACCAATCTTGATTCATCCTCTCTATTAACTCAAAATGTCCTTCTATTTATAACGATCTAGCCTAATCTTTTCCGTGGTCCGGAAACCATGGTTTGCGGACTCTAGGTCTACCCTTTGACCCATTATAATGCTTTTGGGGCTTTGACCCACCCCAAAACCCCTGCGCTAGACTAAAATATGCCAAAAATATACAAAAATACTCAAAAATGTCTCAATTCGTAGCCTTTGGAGGACCCTGTTCCAACAATCACCCTTTCATCTTCCTCTTCCAACAAATAGTTTAAAATAATTCCACCAATATCTTTCCAGTATAGATTCTTATATACAATACAGTCTCTTAGAGATTTCAGCTTCACAAACTTTTCTTTTGATTTAGTCAACTCTGCAGGAGCTCAATGATGATGTAAGAGAAATATAATGTCTTTGTACCACTCAGATAAAATGAAATTCTCTTCAATAGGAATCAACTCTTCATCCTCCTATGAAAACTCTGAAATTTCTACAATAAAATTCATGTTAAGACAAACAAAATTGTATTGTGCCATCAACTTTGCCAACCCTTGTCCTTTCACCAATTTTGTAGGTATGATTTCTATGTCATGCTCCAACAAATTAGCTATCCACTTCCCTCTCTTACCATTAGGATCAAATTGTGTCGAGATGTCCTTAACCACAGTGTTATGCACAAATGTAATGACATGAGAGTGTAGAATATAATTTCTGAAATCCTTAATGGCTTTGATCAAAGAATATGATTTTTTTTCTAAAATATTGTACTTCAGCTCTGATTTAGCAAGGGTTCTGCTAAATAATGAAATTGGTTGCTCTGTACCTTGCTATCCTTTCTGCAATAAAAATCCAGCTATGGTATTTTTAGATGCAAATGTACAAACCATAAATTATTTTGAGAAATTTGGACTAATCAATACTAGGCCTGAGTGAGAGATTTATTTATTTCTTCGAATGACTGCTTGGCTTCAATAGTCCATTTAATATCAGCTCCTTTCTTCAACATCTTGGTAATGTCTTTGAAAATTTCAGCAAAGTTCGGGATGAACCTTCTAACAAAGTTTACTCTCCCAAGAAAGGACTAAATTTCCTTCCTGTTCCTTGGAAGGTGTATATTATGAGTGGAATTAACTTTGTTTGGATCAATCTTTATCCCATCCTTTGCTATATTTTTTCCAAGCAATTTTTCAGAGGTTAGAGCAAAAAATCTTTTACTGGGATTATGAGAAATACCAAATCTTTTATATTTCAACAGAATTTTCTCTAGATGCTTTAAATGATTTTCCTCCCTTCTTGAAAATACATTTATGTCATCCAAATAGACCACAACTAACTTATATTTCTCCTAAGAAAAGGCAATGTCCATTGCTCTTTGAAAGGTCGATCCTGCATTCATCAAACAAAAAGGCATCTTGGCATACATGAATTTCCCCCATTGTGTGGTAAAATCAATTTTCTCTTGATCTTCTGGGTGTACCAAAATCTGATTGTATCCTGAACAACCATCCAACATAGATATCCTTTGAGAGCCAACAATATTCTGCAAAATATGATCCGTTTTAGGAAGAGGGTAGTTGTACTTCAAAGAAGACGTGTTCAAATTTCTAAAATCAATACAGATTCTAATCTCTCCACTCTTTTTTCTGACTGGTACCAACTTAGAAAGCCATTTTGAGAATATTATAGGAACAATAATTTTTGCATTAAAAAATTTCTTAATTTCCTTCTCAATCAGAGGCATGAGAAATGGATTAATCCTTCTCAATTTCTGTTTGAAAGGTTTCTCATTCTCTTTGATAGGAATAGTATGCTGTATAATAGTAGGATCATACTTTTTCAGATCAACATAAATCCATGCAAAAACTTCAATGAATTTTTTCATCATCTCAATATATTTCTATCTCATCTCCATAGAAAGAAACTTGGAAAACTTTATCATCTTAGGTGCTGCTACTGTACCAAGATTACAATTTTCTACCTCTTCATCATCAGCCTGCATTCTAGGAGATTTGAAAACATCATTTTGGTAAAAAAGTTTTTCAAGTGGAATAAGACCCTTTGGTATACAATTATTTTTCAGCTGCAAAACTTCAAAATTACCCTTAGTTTTAGCAAACATGTTTTGCTGATCCACTTGTGTGATTTCAAAGTCCTTTAAATCTATGAAATTTCTGACTTGTTGGTAATCTTCAAACACTTTCCAGTGAATGATATTATTTGGGATATCAGGCCTATGTCGAACTTCAATCTCATACTTCTCAATAGAATGTGTAGGGATGACAAACAAAATTGCAGAAACAACTAAGGAATCAACCACTAAGTTTTGATTCCTAGTTTTCACAATAAATGCATATTCTTGAAACTTTTCCAACATTTCCATAATCAGATTTCTGTATGCTCTCATCCTCACATCTTTAGTTTGATATGTTTCTTCAAATTGTTTGATTACCAAATCAGAATCTCCACAAACTGATATATTTTGGGCGCCCAATATTTTCAAAATTTCCAAACCCAAAAATAGAGATTCATATTCAGCCATATTATTTGTAGAGTTAAAGTTCAGTTTGAAAGAATAAAACTTAATTTCATCATCATGAGTAGTGATCCATATGCCTGCTCCAACCCCCTCTCTTCCAACATATCCATCAAAGTGAAAAATCCACCAGCCCTTTGCTTTTTCTTCTATAATTTCCTGATTTTCAACTTGCTGATTTTCAATTTCTTGAATTTATGCTTTCCCTTCACTTTCTGCTTCATCAGTTAACTCATTGAAAATAATTGTTGATCCTAATTCAGTTTCAACAGCATAAATGGGAAAATTCTAAGGCTTTTCCTTGCTGCTTACCATGTAGGCCATCCTAGTCTCCCTGTACAATCTTCGTTGCTCACAAAAAATAGGAATGGTGGCATATGTCAAATCCATCTGCATGGTTCCTTTGATTTTTGTTGCCCAAGATCTGGATAAGAGCATGCCAAACTTGGGTGTAATATCTGCCACCACAATGTCCATTACCACTATCTTGGCAGGCACTTGTCTTAGGCCAACAACAACATATTTTATCAACACTATACATTGGAATCTTTTAGAATATGGCCTAGTGATCTCCAATCCCATCCTCTCCATAATCACCTTAGGCATGGGGTTATGAGAATCCCTTGAATCAAACGTGGCATTGTGTAAGGTCATATCATGAATATTAAGGATGACATAGAAGGGACGTACCTCTTCATTCTTCTCATATTCCAATCTTGGTCCCAAGTATATGGTAGGATGTTCTTATTGTACATTAAGGATATTTGAAGCTCCTAGTTGAGAATTCAACATTTTCACAATTTTGCTTCTATACTCATTTACCTTGAGAATTTCTCCAAAAGGAACAAGAATCTTGATTTTAGAGATATCATTCTCCAAATTGAAAACAAAAGTAGTCTTCTCACTCTCTTTGATAGAGGGAGGAAGTGGTGGGTATTTTTTAGGCTAAACTGCTTTAGGATTATCCTTCTTTGGCTGTGTTTTATTTGTAGTGATGGGAACATTTTTGTTTCTGAGATTGTATTGCTTCTTCATTTAAAAAATATCATGTTGATAACCCTTTAGATAATCAGATTGTCCCTCACCCTTACTCAAATCATGATCAGACTCATCATGCTCCTCTTTGGTCAAAAACATCCCAGACATGTTTTCATCTAGGCAGTGGATGGAGTCTTCTTGAATCTCAGGTTGAGTTTCTTCTTCATCAATCAAATTTTTCTGAAAAGGAGGCCTCACTTGAGGGTCAAGATGATTTCTTTTTTCTCTTTGTCTTTGCTGATTCTGAGGCCTTCTAAATTGTGGATTTCTAATTTGTGGATCATGTTGTGCAGGGGGTGAAGAAGCAGTTCCAAGGGAAAGTCTATCCATAAGTTTCTCCATATTCTTCATCATAGAATCAAAATTATCATCTGAAGTGGAAGGATTTTCTTATTCTTTTAGTTTTGTTTTACCCATATTAGACTTAGCTGCTATCATGTTCACTTCTACTTTCACAACATCATTTTGCATTTCTGCTAGAGAAGCAAATTCTCTTTCTCTAAGCATAATTGAGAAATCATAATCAAACACCTCAGAATAGCACAAATGAGCAGCTCTTGGGGGAGGTTTAAGATGAGTAGGTATAGAATCATAAAATTTGTTAAACCTCTTGGAGAAATTTTGGACAGTTTCATCTACAACACTTTTTAAACTATTTTATTCTATCAAGGCCTGCACTGGGTTTGTTCTATTCCCCCATTTTCTCAAAAAAATATCCTCAAACTGGTTCCAATTCTGCAAGCTTCCTAGAGCTATGGCTTTAAACCATTTTCTGACCTCACCAGTAAAAATTTCATAAAATAGTATCATTTTAACATCTTCATGGTCTACTTCTTCTTTGTCTATGAAATCATTGAATTGGTCTACATGTTGCTCAACTGTTATCTCTTCATCAATTCCCCAGGTCTTAATTCTAGCTGAGTAGTGGGAGGGAATTAAGAATAGATAAGAGAACAAGAGGAGCATATCTAGCAGGTGCAGCAGCAAGAGGTGGTGATGGAACATTTCACGCCATAATAACAGGGACTATGGTATTTCTAGGAAAAATAGTAGTAGATGATGAGCTATTAGGAGGTGGTGTAGTTGGTCTTTCCAGTCCAGATGCAAATGAGATCCACTCAAATAAAGGTATATCGGATTTTTTTCTCACCAAGAATTCAAATGGCTCTAACTCCTTTAAATTTTCAAAATATTCCCTCTCTAACAACAACTCTGATGTAACTGTTTCCCAGAAATCTTCTCTTTCTTTTTTGGTTACTAGGGTTGAAGTATTAATGCCTAGTCTTTGTAGGTCTAGAATAATCTCAGTCAATTCATTTTCACTCTTAGACCTAAACAAAACTTCCTGAATTTTATCATCAAATTTCTTATCTTCAGGACTTCTTACAATTTCAGAGGACAAAGCTCTTGAGTGTGATGAAATACCTGGTTTTGAAGTGCTGCTTTCAATGCCTCTGGGAATTTTGTTTGGATTATCCACAATGGTAGGTGGATTAGGATCTAGGTTTCTCCTTGTATATCTCCTTCTCGAAGCCACCTTTAAACATGAAATTTTGTAATGGAGTCACCAAGGTAGTTTCTACAGCCTCAGAAAATTCTGAGCTCCTGCTACCTCCAACAGTCCAGCTTCACTGTTTTCACAAAACTTCGGGAAATATGTCTTCAGACTCCCGAAAAATGAACCAAAATGTTATCACCAAATTGATCTTGATAGGTTGCTCATAAATCAACTCAATGTAACTCTTTCAAACCACTTCTAACTGAAGATTAGCCTCTTCAGTTTGGGAGGGCTCTCTCAAAGGGGATTTATGATTTTCAATAGAAATACTACTAGATGGCTAACTCTATCAAATGTGACTTGGTTTTGTTTGATTACAGGTTGAAAAATGAAGGCTTGCTACCATTGGGCTATGGAGTCAACATCAGTGCACTTAGTCACAATAATTCTTCACATGGAAGCTGAGGCAAATAGAGGTTTTTAATAAGGACAATTCATACACACAACATAAGGAAAACACAAAAATTTCACCCCTAAAGGAAGTCAGAGCATGAAAATATGAATTCTGAGTAATTAGAGATAAAATTCACTGCAAGTGATTAGGCATAAAGATATAAAGAAACAAAACATTAAACACCTCAAAATAATCTTAAGTTTGGAAGTAGAATGTCACTGTATATTACTGATAATGGAAAAAACATACAAGTAGAAATTTGGTGCAATATTCTCCAACCCTTTGCTCTTCGATGTTCAGTCTATAAATAGACACTCTTTACAATGTAAATGATCTGCCCAGCTGGCTAGATCCTCGATCTCTAACTCTGGCACCTAATATAATTGAAACTACTTTCTTGGAACATAAAAAAGGACAGCTATCCTTTAAAAGACATACTCCTAATAGGACTCTACTTCCTATTTATTACATTCAGTTTTTCTAATAGTAAAAAAGTTACATAATATAGATCACATGTTCGAGAGACAATTCACCATCACTTGAAATATATAAAATACCCCTAGATTTAGGAAAAACAGTCCTACTTTTCAGGAGTGGATAATCTTCACTTTAATCATTAATTTGCCTGATGAGATGGATGTGTGACACTCATTTTGAGTAATGAGTATCTACTGAGATGGCCTACTGTCAGTATGGATGTCCCCGGATGGTTTGTGTGCTATTGGAACCCTTGAAAATATTCAAAAAAACCCCTCGCTATGAAACAGGGCGGTTTAGGTAGTTTCGTAGCGAGTTTTTGTAGCATATGAAATCCTGCCTTTTTACCTATCTCCTTGCCAGCTTTGCTGGTCAAAAACCTTTACTATGCCAAAAAATCTTGAAAACAACCAATTTCCCTCCTTAATCCTTCACAAAACTGAATTCCAAAGAAAAATTGCATCTTTAGAATTTTCGTAGCGTTTTTCTGGCTTCAAGCCTGAAGCACACTACGAAATTGTCTAAAAAACCAAAATTTGTCGATTCTGAGATATCTTCAAAAATTGATCTCCTGAGGAAAAATTTAGGTTCTTTTCAAGTCATGAACCTCATCAAACATATTGCAGCTCAATTTTTCACTCTTTAGGAGCTTCTTCTTCATTTACAATTAATTAGTTGATGAGTTCTTCAACCACTCTCATCTTTAGCCCTTTCTTCCCAAGCTCAGCTTGGATCAAGTCTAGCTGCTCCTGAAGGTCTTCCACATGATATTTTAATACTCTCTTTCTAGATTTTAAGTGCAATTTCATCTTCCTAATATGTTTGACTTCCCCTCTTAATGGCTAAGTCCATTTCAGCAACATTTCAGCATTGTCCATAGACTTAGAGAGACAATTGAGATTTGATCTTCCCATATTTTCATCGATTGTTCAATTTAATCTTCTCAGACATGACCAGCAAAAGCAGCCCGGACTTCAAATTTAATATCTCTTTACAGGATTCTATTTCTGATTTTTCACTTACCTTCTCTTTTCCCTTTCTCTTCCTGATAACATTATTATTCCTCTGCTTATGGAGACAAATCCATGATGCTTACTGGCTATACGGTTTCATTGTTTTTCTCTATCTTTTTTCTCTCCATGGCCTTCTTTGCATGTTTGGTCATTGGATTTCTTAGCTGAAATATAAAGCCAACATCATCACCTACAAAATCTAATTTCTTAGCAGTCTTGCCTTTCTTCAACATTCTTCCACCATCTTCAAAATCTTTAGCTTGCACTATTGGTGACTTTTCAATGCCAATTGCATGAAGGATATCCTCCAGATTTCCTTTGGCCAATTTCTGGCTTCTAGTGATCCTCTTGCTGCCTTGTTTGGTGAATTTATGTTTTTGTTTTGCAAGTGCTGCTTGAGGGGTGGTAGTCTCTTGCAGAGGTTCTGCTCCAATATCCACTGGTTTTGTAGGGGATGATCTTTTTTCTTCTTCAACTTCTTCTGCCACAATGGGTGATGTAGTAGTTCTAGTTTTTGGGGTTTTCTTTGGAGTGACCACATCAATTTCATAACCACTCATAAGCAAGAAATAAATCCAATCTCTATCTAACCTTCTCAATTCCTCCAACACTAACAATTTTATTAGACCATGATGAAAAAGAGATGTCTCATTGCCTTCTGTCTTGATTTGAACCTTATCTGACATTTTCCCTAAAATTCTATATAAATAGAAAGGTAAGTCAAGTGATATCTTACCTAAAAAATGCAGAAGAATTATGAAATAATATGAGTAAACCATGTGGAATCTTCCTTCGCAGGTGAAATATTTTTGAATGACCATCAAATTTTTTGCATAATTCTCCTTCATGAAACTCCTAGGGATAACATTAGTCAAATCAACTTCACTATGTTCTTGCTTGAGAAACTCCTTACAATCTTGCATTGTGAATTTGGTACCTTTAACACACTCTTCACCACCTCAAGGGATCCCTGTAGCTAATGATATGCCCTCTGGTGTCACTGTGAGATTCATAATCCCAACCTTTGATGTTGTTCCTGTGAATTTGGTGGCAAAATCCTTTAAAAATTGTGCATGAAAACCCTTCAACCTCTGGAAGAATTGCAAGCAGCCAGTCCTCCTGAAAACCTCCATAGAAGTAGTGTCTTCATTGAGTAATTTCAAATCCATGGGTTCATACTTGTGACAATGGCCACCCTTGTTCGTTTTCTTTCTTGCAACCATGGATGCTTTATAGTCTTCACTGCCTCACTTGCTGATGACACTTGAAGAATTTGAATTTTACAACAACCTTCCTAGATCGATGAAGCAACTCTCCAGGGATCGACTCACATGCAAGGGTAAATAATAATATGACAAAAGGTTGTTTTCAGTTTAGTTTTAAAAGGTTAACTTACATCTCGGGTTTTAATCATAGCACATGCAAGAAAAAAGGATGATGATTACATCAAACATGAATGTGTACATTTGAATTTTACCATTACGACCTTGAATGACCTCCACCTTTACTGCTCTAATCATAAACTGACACCTCATATAAATCTGAAAAACCTGGCTAAAAAATGAAGTTTCGTAGCGAAAACAGTTAGATTTATGACAGATTCAGTACAAAAATATTGGGCAGTTTCATAGTGAAATCTGTGGATTTCTTTTGTAAATCGCTACGAAAATCTGAAAAACTGACAAATGTGCACTTTTGAGTTTTAATGCATGGGGAATGACAAATGATATGACATGAGTTTGATTTGACTGAGATGACATGAATGGAGGTGAATATAAAACTTAGGATAGGCTTAAAAATGAATTTTTTTTCATATATCACATTGAAATGGCTTAGGAGACCTTATCCATTTGGTGAATGACCTGCATGACCCTATCAAGAAATTTTTCACAACTTAATGAGTGATAAGAAAGTTAATAAGAGTTATTTTCCTATTGTATTCTATGACAACTTGTACTATTTATTATGTTGATTTGATGGCTATTTTTTCATGGTTAATAAAGATCCAGGTGGATATTGGTGGTCACCCGCCTATTCCACTTGGGGCCCCACCATTGTCTCTTTCATTTTTTCAGTTTCGACACAAATTACTATTTTTAGCAGTTTTTCGGGTCCTGAACATCCGGAGCCATTTTGAGGCCCTAAACGAAGTTTTTTGGGAAAACCAAGAGCAACATGGGTCCATGGACCGATGTTTCTCACTCAAAATTTGTATTCCTCGGATAGATATTTCTAACGAGGTATGGTTCATGTCAAACATAGATCATATGCCAAAGTTATGTCCCCAGGAAGTTGAAACACCAATTTACCCAAAAGGGGCCCATAGTTTTGGCGTTTCATCTCCTAGGGTTAGGGTTTTGAATTTTTAGGGTTTTCTATTGTTTCTAAATAATAAATAGGCCCTCGAGCCTCATTGTAACTCAGTTTAGAGGCCTGTAGCCGCCACATCTCTTCTCAGAGATAGCTACCAATGCCCTAGCTAGTTTATTTCCATTTCGTCTGTAAGAAAATCTCAGTTATTTGATATTAATGAAATGAAATGTTATTTCCACTGCATCTTTGTATTTATGGTTATATGTTTATTCTATTGTGTTCCTGCATAAATCTGGATTAGTGGTATCAAAGCAGTCTGCTTTTTTCTCGATCCTTCTTTGCATGTCCCTAACAAGGTCGGGGTATAAGGAGTTAGGGCTCGATATGGTGGAACCTTTGCAAGATCAGCCTCGCAAACCCCGACAGATGCCCATGGGGGATGAAAAGAAAGATGAGGGAGTAGGAGACCCTATCAAAATATTGCTCGAGGAGGCCTTGAAAAATAAAGGAACACGATTATGGATAAATTTTCCCAGATCCTTCAACGGCTACTCACCGACGGCACATATGCATCCAACAACCACTCTGGAGGTGTGACTCCCTTTAAGGTACAAGTAAATTTTGACATTCCCATATTTGAGGGTCAAATAGATGCATATGCCGTAGATAGATGGTTGAATATATTAGAAGGATATTTCTTGGTTCATGACTTTTCCGACTAGGAGAAGATTATTTTTGCATTCCTCAAAGCTACCCCCCATGTCAAGGACTAGTGGGAAACCTACTGTGAGAAAAAGGACAAGACATAACCCTCTCTGTTCTCGGCCGTACCCACTTGAAATTATTTCTGAGACACCATTAAGGGACAATACTATCCCGTGGGGAGATATGAGGACAAGTACATACAATGGACCACACTGTGACAAGAAAGGGATCAAGATGTGCATGAGCTGACGAATCTATTCCATACCCTACACAAAAAGTTGGGTATCAAAGATTCAGAGAAACACCCGGTGATAAAGTATCGCAGTTGTCTGTGCAGATACATTCAGGATGAAATGGAGTTCCTCGACATCTCCTCGCTTGGTATGGCATACCAGTATGTTGCCAAGATTGAGCAGAAATTCAAACAGAAGAAGTGAGACTTTGGATCTGCGAATCAAAAGCAAGGGAAAGGTGCTCCCAAAACACAGAACAAAGGACAGAGCCAAGGCATGGAAGCTCAAGAAAACCTGTCAAAGCCACAAGAAAAGAACAACACCGCAAAGCCAAAGAAGGACACGGGGAAGTGGTATGAGTTCCATAAGAGCTCCACTCACAACACAAGTGAGTGTCGGGCCAATAGTCACTGGTGGCTGAGATGAGGGCTTCTGAGTTAGATGCATGCTCTAACTATGAATCAGAACCTAACAAGGGGAATGACAAAGGAAAACATATTATTGATGCAGAGCCCAACGCCACTGTTTCCACTATGAAGATCTAGAAGGAGGAACCAGAAGATCCAGAGGAGGAGGAACGTCTCTTCCACTCCCAGATGTGGGTAAAGGGCTCCCAAGTATAGTTCATTGTTGACAATGGGAGCCAAAAGAACCTTATTTTAGTAGACGCTGTGAAGCAGATGGACTTGCCAACCATAGCTCATCCACATCCATACACCATCGGGTGGCTTCACTAAGGACGAGATCTCTGTGTCAGCTAGCAGTGTCGCCTTCCCTATAGCATCAAGCCATTCATGGATGAGGTATTATGTGAAATTACTCCTATTGATGTTTCTAATGTATTATTAGGACAACCATACTTGTGGAAGCGTCATGATGTGTATGAGTCTCAGCCTTGCGCTGTTATTGTTACTTTGGGAAATAATTTGTACAGGATACCAGAGGTACCACCTCCTACTGCTATCTCTTTGGTTACTGCAAAAAAATGTAGTAAGCTCATTTCCCAAACCAGGAAATTAGTTTTCCTGATGATCCTCCCCCAGGCCAAGAAGAAGACTGTGGTCACGACCCCCAAACAGGGCTCCCTTGCACGACAACAATAAATGGACAAGGTTGTGGAGGAGTACAGGGACATCTTCACCTCACTCACAGGGGTTCCTCTGCACTGTCAGGTCAAGCACCCAATTTATCTGACCCCAGGTGTGTCACTACCAAATGGAACGATCTATCGGCGCTCTGTTATGGATAATGATGAAATCAAGAGGCAAATTCAGGAGCTGCTGCAGAAAGGTCACATCCGACCAAGTTCATCACCCTGTGGAAGCCTGATCGTGTTGGTACAGAAGAAGGATGGGACGTGGAGACTCTCATTGACTATCGAGCACTGAAAAAGATCACTGTCTAGAATAGGTACCTGATCCCATGGATTGATGACCTTCTGGACCAACTCAAGAGGGAAAAATATTTCAGCAAGATCAACTTGAAGTCTGGGTATTGTTGTGCTCAACTTAGTGTTCCTAAATTGAGGTCATTAATTGTCAACCAGGAATAGTAAACTGCTGAAGTGTGGTGCACTGTATGTGCATAGGTATCTGTTTCTCAATACGTTGTGTTTAGTGTTTTTTTTATGATGTTTTTGGTTTTATGGTTTTTATGTTGAAAAAGAGCTAAGATGTTTACACTAAAACATAGTGAAACTATTCTAAACTAGGTGTGCACTAAAGGACAGAAAATGAAAAGCTTGATAAGGACTCATAGCAAAGAAACAAATCACAACATGAACTCAGTAACCCATATCATGAACTCATCCAATTCATTCATTTAGAGATATGTTGGAATAGCTTGAGAAAAGGATACGTTTTTAGTGCAATTGAGGTTTTCCTAAGTCAACAATCAACTTACAATGTTACAACATCTCATCCATGGTTAAAGGTTTATTGGAACATAATTGGAAAAGAACATTTGTAGCACAATAAGATTTCTACTCTAAACTAATTTCTAATTCTATTCTGCAACTCAATTTAGCACTACTAGGCCTTATTCAAAAGTTATAGATTTCTTTTTAGAATAGTCTTTGAGAAAAGGCTTGTTTGTGAAATTGTAAAAAAGGTTGCAAAATACTCAAGGCCTTAAACTGTTATTGGTAGTTCCTGTCCATATGATGATGTATTAATAGAAATTCAGAACAAGAAAATTTTGTAAATAATGAAGACCATGGTATCTAAATTTAACAACTAATACAATTTAAAATGCAATGGATAACAACTAAGCTAGAATGCTAATACAATGAACTAAGACTAAACTAGAGTGCTATTATCTAACTTGGAATGAATTGGAATTGAACTAGAATGATACTAATACAATGAATAGAGTTAAACTAGAGTACCATTATCAAGCTTGAAATATAGTGACAAAATTAAACTAGAATGACATCTACCTCCAGAGTATTGAATGAGCTAAAATGCAACTAATTCTATGAAATACTACAGCCTTGTCTTGTTCAAGATGAGTGGTATTTTGGAATAGTTTGTACAAACAATTCTGGTTGTATCATTCAGTGCAAATGGGCATAAAAACATAACAATACGCAGGTAAACTAAACACTACAGCTAAGTCTTATCCAGAGTTAGTGATATTTTGGAAGAGATTAATGAGAATAGGACTAGCTGTAACAACTAATTATGATTGAACACAAAAAAATGTAAAGTTCTAAACTACTACAATTATGCCTCATTTCGGATTAGTGATCTTTTGGAATACTTCATGAGAACAAAGCTAAACTGTAGTATCTAATGTAAGCAAAGTTCAGAAAACTATTTAAGTTGAGAATGAAACAAAGCTATGGCTACTTATCTAAACCAAATACATAATGCTTCATGGGCAGTAGGGGTCCTCTACCACCAGATCAACACGCGGATCTACTCAAGATTAACTTATCTCGTGCAATAAAATGACGTCCCTTTCATTAAAGGAAAAATAACTTCAAAACAGAGTGTTTCAGACTTCTAAGATCTAGCCACCAAAAACAAAATCTAACCAACAGTTTTTCGATCTCCCGAGTCATACTTATAATGAAATTACATAACTACTTCTTGAGAAAAATAGGGATAAGTGTCTTTCCCATTCGTAATGAAATTAAAACTCTTATTAACAGTCTTGTGCTTTCTGTAGACATCTGTAGAGTCCGTGTTTTGATAGGAAACTGCCTCTCTTCTTCGTGCATAACCGCTTTGATACTTTAACTCAGACTTTGTGGGGAGCAACAAATGATGATGGAATGATGTGGAATACGACCATATGTGTTTTTCCCTGAGATGACACCTGGAACCTACGTAGACATGAAGACAACTGCAGAATCGACAACTAGCTACAGAATGTCTGCATTCTGTAGCTAGGTGTAGTAAAAAAGTACTACAACAACGAAATCATGAAAACATAGCAAGTTAGACATTATATACAATCTCAAAGCAATTTTAACTAATCTTATTGATCATTTAAGCCTGAAATTAATAATGGACAAAGGAAATGAAGTGGAATGTGGTGGCAGAGAAGAACATCTTTGAAGCTCAACATACCCCCACTGCTAGGTTCTTGCATGTCCTCATGCAAATATTCCATGAACTCTGAGACCTCTGCAAGGACATCCAACCCTCTTCTTCTGCTTTTCCTGGAAGTCAATGGCCTTCTGGGCTTCCTTATGACTAAATTGAATCTCAAATTTGTGAGTGCCCTGGTTAACCTTTTATTTTTCTTTTTCAATTTTTCACTGGCCTTGTACAACTTTTGCATTTGTAGAGACAGAGTTTAGTTCATATCAGTTTTCAGCTTAATCTGCTCCCTTAGAATTTCATTCTCATTCTTGATATGCCTATTGAGTACTTCTAACTCATATTTATCTCTTCTTAGGATATCAATTGCAGATTTTGGTGGACTAGGAGTTCTGTCTTTACTTTCTGAAGCTCTCTTTTCTAGTGTCTCAACATAATTGTAAATTTCTTGCTGTGCTGGGTCTATTTCAGGAGCTTCTTCATCGAAATCCTCCTCATACTGATGCTCAGGTGTTTCTTCATCCTCAATGTTTATAATTCCAGTTTGTCTAACCTCTGTTTTCTTTAGTATCCCTCTAAGTCTGTGGCTCCGTCTGAGATGGCCCTTCTCCTTTTTCTCTGGCAGATTTCCTTATTATCTTCTCTTTCTTAAGATGCTTCTTAATTTGGGCCAATTTCTCAGAAATCATTTCTTCACTATCCTCTTGTATTGTTTTACCAGTTTCAGTTTCAATTTTGGAGGTTTTCCAACTTCTGCTTATTTTTGTAGATTTGTCTTCTGGTGGAGGTTCCTTGGGTTCTTCAAAGTGATTTCTCACTAAGAACTCATCCCAATTATCTCCCATTTTTCTTAAATGATATTCAATCAAGATTTTGACTAAACCATGGTGGTATAAGGTTGTTTCCAGAAATTTAACTCTCTTTTGAACACTTGAGGCCATTTTCTTTAAACTATGAAGCAAGAAAAAGGGCAAGTTGATTTCTTCTTCTAAGAAATGCATCATTAACTGAATATGGTAAACATAGAAGGTACCAAATCTACCTTCACAAGTGATAAATTTTTGCAAAATGAGTAACATGTTCCTCCACATATTCTTTAATGTCGAGCTAGGAATACCCTTTTTAAAAATGGAAACATCCATACCTGGTGACTTGAGTATTTTCTTCCATGTCTCGTTATGGAATTCTCTATTTTTGAACCACCTTTCTCCTTGTCTAGGTAGTTCCGTTGCCTCTACAATGAAAGCCTCTGTAACAGTGAATTTAATGTCTCTTATTTTGACCTTGGCTCCATTGAAGAACCTTGCAAATGTTTTAGTCACCTCTTTGTGAAAACCAATAAATTTCTCCAAAAATTGCAACCACCCGGCTTGCTGTAACATTTCTATGATTTGTGGATACCCCTCCAAGTACTTAGTTCCAACCGGTTCAGTCCTCACTATGAGACCCATAGTTTTTCTTTCCAATCTTCAAATTACTGCTCCTCTGCTCACGGTGAAAATGACTATTAAAGAGATGTTTTTGCCCCACAGATGCTTCCTCTGTTCTACAGACCAAAATGGTTAAGAGTTGGCTACGGGAAAGAATGATATGGAGTGGTTACGGAATGAGTATAATGAGGTGAGGGTGCTGTAAACGAATTAATGAGTTGGGAAATATCTTGGAAGAAAAGACTGTGGAGATATTTCGTAGGAAATTCAAAATCATCATTAAATGCTTTGGCCTATTGACGTGACTAATCCAATCACCTTAGTACTTTAACCATTAAGTTTTTAAATGATGATCAGATATGGGATTTGGAATGGCGGAATAAAAGGAATTTTATCCAAAGTTTTTATGAGAGGTTTGTTAGGCATGATCAACACAATTAATTAAAACAAATTTTTGAATTATACATAACTTAACTATACTAAAATTTTTCATGATCTGTCATTATAATAATTTCATAACTTTTACCTTTGCCTTTCCTCTGAATTTTGTGATCTTCATATGCTTTGTTCTCCCTTGAAAATCATTAATTTTTGAGTCTTCATAACTCCCTTGATTTTTCTTGTTGTCATGGATATGCAGGATCATTTTGTTGCAGATCAAATAATTATTGGACAGTGCCTTCAGGATCTCTGGCTGCAGAATGTCTGATTAGCTGCAGAATGTCTGACTGATTGCAGAATGTACCTGTAGAAGACTTGAAACATGAAATGGAATGGTTTGGAGCATGAATGGAATGTTGTATGGAATGAGTGAAAATGGATAATGAAATATGGTGTAATGGAATATGAATGAAGTGAATAATGGAGTAAAATGGATCACAACTTATGAAGTGGAGTGGAGTATGAAAAGTAGCCTGTAATTCATGATGTGTATTATTCAATTGCAGAAAAACATCAAACTTAAAAATCTAGGATGGAAATGAGGTGGACCATGGAGTGAAATGAATGAATTGCGGATGAATGAATGAAATGGAGTATGGATGAATGGAGTGAGATGGATCATAAGTGAAATGGATCTGCACTTATGATTTTGTAATAACTGCTTGCAGAAAGAACATATTTGAAAAGCTAGAGTGTCAGAAAGATTTTGATTTTCACTCCACCTTTTCTGTATAAACATGCCAATCAATGATTGGTTTTCATGTTTATACTTTTTATTTTATTTTTTATTTATTTATTTTATTTTATTTTGTTTTTTATTTTATTATTTTATTTTATTTTATTTTTATTTTTATTTTTTTAGTCACCTGACTTCAGAAAATTTAATTAAGTTGATGAAGAAGAAAAATTCTTCTTCATTAACTTCACATCACTGTTTTCCTGGAATCTCTTGACAAATTCTTCTCTTGAGAGTGGTTTGTGATACAGCTTCAATCTATGACCATTCACAAGAAAAGTGACATCTTCTTCATCTATTGTCCTGATTTTTATTGCTCCATTGTCAAAAATTCTTATAATTTCATATGTCCCAAGCCAATGTATTTGGAATTTACCTTGGAAATCCTTGAACTTTGAATCAAACAAGAGAGCCCAGTCACCTTCTTTGAATTTCTTTTTCTTGATGTACTTATCATGCCATCTAGTCCTTTGATGTTGGACTATACTTGTTTTCTGAACTACATCTTGTCTGATCTCGTCCAATTCATTAATCTGCTCCAATCTGTGTTTTTGTGCCTCTGATAGATCAAGTCCTAGCTGAACTGCCATTTTGAAAGTTTGAATCTGGAACTCTATGGGAAACAAAACTTGCTTTCCATAAACAAGTTCATAAGGAGTATGGCCTGTTGTGCTTCTCCATGTAGTTCTATAGGCCCACAAGACTTTAGGAAGCCTATCTACCCAATCTCTTCTATGTAAATGGACAGTCTTTGTTAGGATCCCTTCAATGACCTTATTAGTAGATTCCACTTGACCATTTGCTTGTGGATGATAGGGAGTATTTTCTGTGTCTGATTTTGTACCTCTCCATCATTTGTTCCACTAGCCTTGATGTAAATTGAGCTCCTTGATCTGTAACAATTTCCCTTGGGACACCAAAACGAATAAAAATATCCTCAAAAATAAAATTAACTACAGATGCTTCAGTATTAGAAAGTAATGGCTTGGCCTCTACCCATTTAGTAACATAATCAGTGCAAAATAATATATATTTCTTTTGTCTTGATGGAGGACTAATAGGTCCTACAAAATCCAAAGCCCATTTTTCAAAAGGTTCAATATGTACCTGAGGCTGCAATGGCATCTCACCTGAAGGAGAAGGTTTCCCTACCCTTTGGCAACTGTCACACCTTTTAACATACTATTTAGCATCTTTGAAAAGGGATGGCCAATAATATCCCAAATGAAGGATCTTATAGGCTGTCCTTTTATCAGCAAAGTGTCTACCATAAGGTTCATCATGACATGCCTTGAGAATCTCAGGCATCTCATCTTCCCGAACACATCTCCTAATGATAAAATCTGGACCTGTCTTGTATAACTCATTAGCAACCCATGAATATTTTGCACTGTCATAAATGATTTTTCTTTTGTCTCTTTCATTCATTATTGAAGGAAATTTCCCAGAAACTAAATAATTAGCAATGTCAGCAAACCAAGGAGTTTGAGTGGAAATTGCAAAAAGATATTCATCAGGAAACTGATCTTCAACTGGGGTATTGTCTTGGATGTTTTGGAGTCTAGATAGGAAATCAACTATTGTGTTTTGTTTTCCTGGCCTATCTAGAATGGTAATGTTAAATTCTTGTAAAAGCAGTAACCATCTTATGACTCTGCCATTAGTAATTGATTTGTTCATCAAATATCTAATTGCAGAGTGATATGTGTGAACAAAATTTTCATAGCCTGTTATATAGTGTCTGAATTTGTTTATGGCATGAACAACAACTAAAAACTCTTTTTCAGTTACAATATAGTTTAACTCTGAAGGAGTCAAATTTTTACTGGTATAGTAGATGGCATAAGGAATCAGGTCTTTTTGTCCTAATACTGCTCCTAGAGCTGTATCTGAGGCATATGTTGAAATATGAAAAGGTAGCTTCCAGTTAAGTCCCCTTAAAATAGGTGCTTCAGAGATTTTTGTTTTCAGGGTCTCAAAGGATAACTGGCAATCGGTATTCCACTTGAATTCACAGTCTTTGGTAAGTAATTTGAAAAGTGGAGATGCTATCTTGGTGAAGTTTTTTATAAACCTTCGATAATATCCTGTAAATCCAAGAAAACTCCTAACATCTTTTTGGAAACCTGGAATAGATAAGTTAGAGATGACTTCAACTTTTGACTCATCAACTCTAATTCCATCCCCTGAAATATGATGACCCAAAACAATTCCTTCAGTAAACATCATAAAACACTTTTCATGACTTAGTGAAAGATTTGCTTCTTTACATCTCTTTAAGACTTTTTCCAAGTTTTCTAAGGCTTCTTCAAATGTATTTCCATAAACTGTGAAATCATCCATATATACCTCTACACAATCATGTATTAGATCCGAAAAGATTCCTAGTACTTCCCTTTGACATGTTGCGGGTGCAGTGCATAGTCCAAATGGAAATACTCGGTAAGAATAGGTACCCCAAGGACAGGTAAATGTGGTTTTGTCTTCATCTTCTAGTGCTACTTGGATTTGATTATAACCACTAAACCCATCTAAAAATGAGAAGTAATTTTTGCCAGCTAATGTGTCTAACACCTGATCTATGAAGGGTAAGGGAAAATGATCTTTAAGAGTAGCTTTGTTTAATTCCTGGTAGTCAATACATACCCTCCATTTACCATTTTTCTTTGGCACAATTACCAAAGGAGAAACCCACTGACTATCTGAAATAGGATAGATAAAGTTGACATTCAATAATTTCTACAATTCTTCATTAACAATCTCCGTAAGATTTGGATTCATCCTTCTCTGAGGTTGTCTGATTGGTTTACAATTTTCCTTTATGTAGATGTGATGAGTGCAAGTCTTGGGGTTTATCCCTTTCATATCAGTGTACTCCCATGCATATGCAGAAGAATGTCTCTGTAATATCTTGACTAGCTCTTCCTGTTGAGATCTCTCTAGGTTCTTGTTTATGTTTAAAGTTTTTCCTGGAAATATCTCAATTGTAGAGTTGCCAAATTTATCCATGGAATAGAGAGACATCTTCCTTGATGACAAAAACTCAATGTTGGATTCTTCTTGAAATTGTTCATGTTTATATTCTGAAGAGGATTCAAAGTTTTCCAAGGTATTCAGAATTTGGCTATCTTCACTAATTTCTGAAATTGTGAAGAGAGGTTGTAAGTCTTCTTCATCCTCTATCCATTGAGTATCATCTAATTCTGTAATTGTTCTTGCTGGAGGATACAAGGTAAATTTCTTGGTTGAAATACCATCAGAGATATACATATCACCAGATCTACAACTAATGAAATCATCAGCTGTAGCTAACCAAGGTTTTCCTAATATAATAGGGTGTCCTCCTAGATTATTCTTAGGAGTTAGGATCATAAAATCCACAGGATACTCCCAAGGATCTAGGGACACTGAAATGTCTTCTATTACCCCATTAGGTTTAATCATAGATCTGTCTACTAATTGCAATAATGTGGGTGTAAAAAGAAGATTAGGAAGTTTCAGTTTATCCATGATTTGTCTACTCATGATATTGATTGCTGCTCCTAAATCAATGAGTGTATTTTGGATCTCAATTCCATTGATGTGAATTTTGACAACTGGATTTCCTGGGTCTAGATACTTTGGAATAGCAATCTTACCCATCATGATATCTGCTATTTTTCCTGCCAGTTGAATTTTCTTTATCTCTCTTATTCTTTTTCTTGTTTTCTTCATGCTCAAATCCTTTATTGTTTTTGCTAATATTGAAATTTCCTTGATGGCTTGCAATAATGGGATCTTAATACAAACATTTCTCAGCTCATCTAGGAAATCATAATTAGGCACCATAATTTTTTTTTCTACACCCCTATCAATTTGTAATCTTTCTGGGAAGGGAGGTGTATAAGTGGATGTTGATGGATGCTCTAATATAGGAGTTGAAATTATTGGTTCTTTTTGTTTTGATTTTTCAATGGTTGAGTCTTGGAAAGTTGTGTTCTCTTCAAGACTTTTATTTACCCGTAGAGAATCTTCCTCAGAATTTTCTTGTTCTTGTATGATTATAGAAGGTTTCCTCTTTTCAAGTATTCTTCCAGACCTAAGTTGAACATCACTAAGGTCTAAAGGAGTGATCAAATAAGTTGGAAATTGTTGGCCTTCTATCATGTATGTGTTTTGAGGATTTTTATTGTTGGGGTTTGGTATGGGTTGGGCAGGCAACTGATTTTTTTTCTGAGGAAATGGTAATGGAAGTGGTTGATTTTGATGTTGTGGATTTTGAGGATTTTGTTGAGGAGAGAAATGTGGATATGGTGGATAGGATGGTGGATACTGATAGTACTAGGAATATATTCCATAAGGATTTTGTACTCCTTGTGCCCAAGCTTGTGATTGATTTTGAAATTGGGGCCAAGGTTGCTGCCAAGGATTCCAATTTGGTGGAGGTTGATTATACATCTGATCATGAAATCCTTGTGTTTGAGGTCCTTGCCAAGGCCTTCTAGAGACAAAATTGAGAGATTCTGTGGAACTTGTAGGAGTATCTTCTTGAAAGATAGCTTTAAGACCAGGAAGTGAAGAACAACTCTTGGTCTCAAGTTTTTCTGAACAAATTACACAAGTCTCTACAGCTTTGGCATCCAAAGGGCACTCACTCAAGGCATGTTTCTTTCTACATTTGGGACAAAAGATTGCTAAGGCATCAGATTCATATTTTTGCTTGTTTTGTAACTTAAGGGTGTCTATTTGTTCACTAAGACTCCCCAAGATATCAGATTTGAACTCATCAAGCATATGTCCTATTTCTGCCCTACTTACTGTCCCAGAAGCAGACTTACTTGCCCGTGCAAGAGTAGGGTCTCTTGGTCCTTTTACAGTTTCAGATTTCCGTCTTGAAAGGTTGATACATAATTCAACTATTTCAGGTAATGTGAGCTAAGATATATCCCCTTTTCCCATCATGTTAAGGATATCTAACCATTCATCCCTAATTGTCTTCAACAAGAGAGATTTCAAAGTGTATTGGTCTAGGTTTTCCATTTTTTCTCTTTTGATGTTGTAATGAAATCTCTCCAAAAAATCTTCCAAGTTTTCATCTTCTTTTTGTAACATCTTAAACAATTCCTCTTTATGATTGACTGGCATACAATAATCCAAATACCTCTCTAGAAATTCTTGTTTCATGTCTTCCCATGTCCTAATAGAACTGTTGATCAAACTCATAAACCACTTCAATGCTGAAGGAAATAGTTTAAGTTTTTGAGCATCTTGTAAGTAGTCATAAGTTCTACACAAGACTTCAAATTCAAATAGGAAGGTTTCAGGATCTTCAGTTTTAAGTCCATAAAATTTTGGAAGGACATAGGGTGAAATGTTTTTCATAGTTGCATTGGTTTTTTCATCTACTATAGGAAACCCAAAAGAGCCTCCCATCTCTCTTCTACCTATTCCTCTGCCTCCTTCTCCTTCTACACCTCTACCTCCTTCTCCTCTACCTCTACCTCTACCCCCTCCAAATAGTGTGTGTTCTCCATTAAAAACTCCTCCTCCCCCCTCTTCTGCCATAGTTGATTCTTCTGTAGACGTTGAAAAGTTTATGTCCCTAGCAGGGGTTCCTGAATCTCCTTCTAAGATAGGTTCAGTGGGTAAAGTGGAAGGTCTTTCTAATGGAATATCTGATCTTAAGTTCTCTGGAAGTCTAGGATTAGTAAAGGATGGAATGTGGGTTTGAGTTGGAGGTGTGCTGGGTCTAGGTATTGGTGAAACAAGTGGTGTTCTAGGAATCAAGCTTCTGCTTCTTATGAATCTACCCATTGAGTCTCTTTCTCTACGCATATCATTGTTTTTGAGTGATAATAAACAAGGCTACCTAGTTACACTTCCCCAGCAACGGTGCCAAAATGTTGTGCTCAACTTAGTGTTCCTAAATTGAGGTCATTAATTGTCAACCAGGGCTAGTAAACTGCTGAAGTGTGGTGCACTGTGTGTGCATATGTATCTGTTTCTCACTACGTTGTGTTTAGTGTTTTTTTATGATGTTTTTGGTTTTATGGTTTTTATGTTGAAAAAGAGCTAAGATTTTTACACTAAAACAGAGTGAAACTATTCTAAACTAGGTGTGCACTAAAGGACATAAAATGCAAAGCTTGATAAGGAATCATAGCAAAGAAACAAATCACAACATGAACTCAGTAACCCATATCATGAACTCATCCAATTCATTCATTTAGAGATATGTTGGAATATCTTGAGAAAAGGATAAGTTTTTAGTGCAATTGAGGTTTTCCTAAGTCAACAATCAACTTACAATGTTACAACATCTCATCCATGGTTAAAGGTTTATTGGAACATAATTGGAAAAGAACATTTGTAGCACAATAAGATTTCTACTCTAAAATAACTTCTAATTCTATTCTGCAACTCAATTTAGCACCACTAGGCCTCATTCAAAAGTTATAGATTTCTTTTTAGAATAGTCTTTGAGAAAAGGCTTGTTTGTGAAATTGTAAAAAGGTTGCAAAATACTTAAGACCTTAAACTGATATTACTAGCTTCTGTCCAGATGATGATGTATTAATATGAAGTTAGAACAAAATAAGTTTTGTAGATAATGAAGACCGTGGTATCTAAATTTAACAACTAATACAATTTAAAATGCAATGGATAACAACTAAACTAGAATGCTAATACAGTGAACTAAGACTAAACTAGAGTGCTATTATCTAACTTGAAATGAATTGGAGATGAACTAGAATGATACTAATACAGTGAACAAAGTTAAACTAGAGTACCATTATAAGGCTTGAAATATAGTGGCAGAATTAAACTAGAATGACATCTACCTCCGGAGTATTGACTGAGCTAAAATGCAACTAATTCTATGAAATACTACAGCCCTGTCTTGTTCAAGATGAGTGGTATTTTGGAATAGTTTGTACAAACAAGTCTGGCTGTATCATTCAGTGTAAATGGGCATAAAAACATAAAAATACGCAGGTAAACTAAACACTACAACTAAGTCTTATCCAGATTTAGTGATATTTTGGAAGAGATTAATGAGAATAGGACTAGTTGTAACAACTATTTATAATTGAACACAAAAAAATGTAAAGTTCTAAAATACTACAATTATGCCTCATTCCGGATTAGTGGTATTTTGGAATACTTCATGAGAACAAAGCTAAACTGTAGTATCTAATGTAAGAAAAGTTCAGAAAACTATTTAAGTTGAGAATGAAACAAAGCTACGGCTACTTATCTAAACCAAATGCATAACGCTTCATGGGCAGTAGGGGCCCTCTACCACCGGATCAGCACGCGGATCTGCTCAAGATTGACTCAGCTCGTGCAATAAAATGATGTCTCTTTCATTAAAGGAGAAATAACTTCAAAAGAGAGTGTTTCGGACTTCTAATATCTAGCCACCAAAAACAAAATCTAACCAACAGTTTCTCGGTCTCCTGAGTCATACTTATAATGAAATTACATAACTACTTCTTGAGAAAAATAGGGATAAGTGTCTTTCCCATTCCTAAACAAATTAAATCTCTTATTAACAGTCTTGTGCTTTACTGCGGACATCTGTAGAGTCCGTGTTTTGATAGGAAACTGCCTCTCTTCTTCGTGCATAACCGCTTTGATACTTTAACTCAGACTTCATGGGGAGAAAAAAATGATGAGTGAATGATGTGGAATACGACCATATGTGTTTCTCCCTAAGATGACACCTGGAACCTGCGTAGACATGAAGACAGCTGTAGAATCGGCAACTAGCTACAGAATGTCTGCATTCTGTAGCTAGGTGTAGTAAAAAAGTACTGTTGAGCCTCAAGATTGTGCTTTCTTTCATCTTACTTTACCTCATTTTCCTTTGTCCATTGTTATCCCAGACCCAATTGATCAATGAAATTAGTTAAAATTACTTTTAGAATGATTAACATGGCCAACTTGCTAAGTTTTATGATTTTTGTCATTGTAATGCATTTTGACCGGAACTAGCTACAGAATGCAGACATTCCGTAGCTAACCGGAAATTCTGTAGCTGTCTTCACGTTCAAGCATGTTCCAGGTGTCCTCTCAAGAAAAACCACATATGGGTATATTCCACGTCATTTCTACATTGTTCGTTGCTCATCATGAAGGAAGAACCGAATTCTGGATATGGTTTTGGTACGTGGGAACTCATTTAAGGAAGTAGATTTCTAATAGGACTCTCTTAGTCTAGATGTCCTTTTCCTTTTTACGCTGCCACTTTAAGAGTCCTAGTATGATTTCGATAAGGAAAGACAATTATCCGCGAATTGTTGCAAGTCTTGTTATGTAAATTTGTTATAAAAACACTGGGGAAACCGAGAGATAGGCTAGATTTTGCTCTGGATTTTGCTTAGATTTCATGCTATATTTCTGAAGACGCAGACTACTCTGTTCAAGTTATTTTTCCTTTAATGAAGAAGACAGTATTGCTTTGAAAGCGTTGATTTGATTTGGAGTTAGATTCCGTCTGGTGGTAGAGGGCCCCTGCCTCCTACACGGCTTTACTTTCGTAATTTAGATAAGTATCTTAGTTGTTTTTACGTTTTTGAAGTTTGAGTTCATAGTTAATTTCATTAGCCACTATAGTTATACTTGTTCTAAGAACTCTTCCAAAAGATCATGATAATGAATGAGAAATGGCTATAGTGTTGTAGGATTTAATTGTAATTTCTTTTGTTCACCATCACAGTTATACTTGTTCTAAGCACTCTTCCAAAAAATCCTTATAATGCAAAGATAGATGTTAAGTGCGGGTATTTTGATTGTTTTCACTAAGTATGATTATATAATGATGGGTAGGAGATAGCTATGATATCTTAGTTTTTAATTGCTTTCAGTCTTTATGTTTGCATTTGCACTGAATTGTAAAATCAGGATTGTTCTAAGAAACTCTTCCAAAATACCAATCATGATGGACAAAACAGACTGTATAATCCCATAGATTAATGCATGATAACTTAGTTAGGATACTCCGGAGTCTAATTTCATTTAACTCATGCTCTGTTATTTTGTTTTGAGTTTGATAATGACTTGTTAGTAGCCTTCATTATTTACAAAACCTCTTCTTGTTCCAAATCTATAATTGATTCATAACCATATGAACAGAAGACAGTATCATTTCAAGGCCTGAAGTACTTTTGCAACTTCCTTTATCATCTCACAAACAAACATTTCCTCAAAAGACTATTCTAAAAATCTATAACCTTTGAGTGAAGTGTAGTGGTATCAAACTAAGTTGCAGAATAGAGTTAGGAGCTAGTCTTAGAGTAGAAGATCCTATGATGTCAACAATATTTTTCTCCAAATATGTTTCCACAAATCTTTAATCATGTATAAAATATTGTCTCATTATAAGCTGATTGTTTAATTGTTTAGATTAGGAGAATTTGTATACTTAGCTGACCATTTCTCAAACTCTCCCAAAATACCTTTGATAAAAGAATTGGACAAGTTAAGTTTGTGTTTTGATTCATTTTCTTGAAGTCATTATCAAGCTTGGTATTCTACTTAGTCATAGTTTAGATTTGATTTTGTTTCAGTATTTGCCTTTGCATTTGTCACTTATCATCAACCAATTAGGCTTCACTCTGTTTTTAATCATTAGCTTCTTTCCACTAGCTTTCTAGTCATTTTCCTTGTGAACATAAAACCACCAAAAGACCAAAAACATCATAAATCATCACAAAAGACCAAAAACATCATAAAACACTAAACACAATGCATTAAGAGACAAACACCTAGGCACATACAGTGCACTTCACTTCAGCAGTTTACCAACCCTGGTTGACAATTAAATGAACTCAATTTAGGAGACTAGGTTGAGACCAAACACCTTGTTGGATCTAAAAACTGATGAGATTAATCTCATCCTCTGCATAATCTTGATCTCTTTTGTCTCTGCAATTATAACTTCCATAGGCTGGGCCAAGTTCGAAGCTTTGATACCATTGTAATGTTCCTTTTTAGGAATTTCTGCAAAATGGTCCTCTAGGATGTTGTATAAGGAAGGAAGTGTAAAAATAAGCTGAACTGGGACTTGGATCCCTTGGTTTACCCTTCATACATTACCCTTCTAGGATATTATCTCAAAGAAATAACCCTAGGAGGGTTATTCAGATCCTCCAATCCTATGTATCTCCAACAATGCTCAAAATGGAAAGTTACAGCAACACATGAACTACAACAAGTAGTAGCAGTGAAATATCAATACATATGAAGCAAGAAGAGTGCGTAGCTATTATATTATGTGCAGCTATCAATAGATATACAAGAGCTTGAGGGAATACCTCTCAAGCTAGGCCAAATCAGCCCCAAGACAAATGTACATGCAGAAATGTAAGCACCCAGCTACACAACCCAGCAACAAGCTATGACTGCGCAAACCATAAGGGAAAATGATTGAAAACTGATATGTATACAAGGATATGAAAATTACAGGCTCAAATAAAGTGGGGGAGCAAGATCTCAACCCCAGAAAACAATACTACCACAATCCTCCAAGGGATTGGCAAAAATACACTAGATGGAAAAATGCCGGAGTTGTTGGGTAGCAGTAGCAACTCAATAAAAATACAAAAATAGAGAAGGATAGAAATTATACAAACAATGTATAAACCTCCTCCACTGATATTCTAAGTGAAAGGCTACTCCCTTCACTGAAGATTATACCCTCCAATCCACAGTGTGAATCCCTCCTGCAAGTACCCTCTGAAAATAACGCAATATGAGGAAGAGACAGCGCTGGGAATGAGATAAAATGTATGTTGTGCCTCAATCTAGTCTCCTAAACCGAGTTCATTTAATTGTCAACCAGGATTTGTAAACTGCTGAAGTGAAATGTACCATATGTACCTAGGTGCTTGTTTCCTAGTGCGTTGTGTGTAGTGTTTTGTGATGTTTTGGTATTTTATGTTGATTTATGATGTTTTTGGTCTTTTGAAGTTTTGTGTTTACAATGGAAATGTCTAGAAAACTAATGAAAATAAATTGGTGGTCAAGAACACAGTTGAGCCTAATGTATGGAATGGCAAATGTAATCAAAAATACTGAAGCAACATCTAAACTATGACTGAATAGAAACAAGAGCTTAATGATGACTTCTTAAACAAATGACACAAACTAGACTTTGATAAATGATCACTTAAATATGCAAGTTTTCTAACTAGACAATTAGACACTAATCATGATGCAACATTCTATTCTAAACTCATCTATTCCATGACTAATTCCTAGTTCTATTCTGCAATTTTCAATTGAAGTTCAGAGTCTATTCTCCAAGAGTTATTGGTTTCTTTTCAGGGTAGTTCTGTTGAGGAAGAGCTCTGTTTATAGTGAGGAATTTGCAGAGATATTTCAGACCTTGTAATGATGTTATCTTTTGTTCTTAAAGTTATGGATCACTGATGGTTTTCAGAAAAAAAAAGATATTTGTAAATAATGAAGGTTGTCTTAGGAATCCTATCAACTAAAGTGATCTACTGTGCAAAGGGTGACAGTGTGACTATGAGATATGAGTGCAATGAATTGATTTAAACATGAGCTTAAGATGCTTCTAAACTAGAACAATGTTAAACCATAAGCCATCATCAAACTTTGAAATGAAGTAGCTGGACATGAATTAAATGCAAAATGAAACTCCGGAGCATTCTAATTAACATGCATTATTCTAGGAAGTTACACAATCGATTTGTTCATCATGAGGGATATTTTGGAAGAGTTCCTTCTTGTGGAAGGGTAGAACAATTTTGACTGTGGACTTGTATGCAATTGAAAGAAAATGAACTGAAAGCAAATGAAACTAAGTTGTCACATCACAGTCATATCTTCAACTTCTTAAGGATGTTTTGGAAGAATTTCTTCTTGTGGAAGAGTGGTTAGGACAAGTGCAACTATGATAGTGAAGACTAAAAACTTCAACTAATTCCTATGACACTATAGCTATTCATCATTCATTGTTAAGATTTATTGGAAGAATGTCTTCTTGTGAAAGAACTATGATGAATATAACTACAGTTTCTAGTTAAAAACAAATACAATTCCTATCCTACAGTACCATAGTCATTAATCATTCATCGTTTTAATTTATTGGCAAAGTGTCTTCTTGTGGAAGAACTGGAACGAATTATGGCTACAGTAGCTAGTTAAAACAAATACAACTCCTATCCTACAGTACCATAGTCATTAAACGTTCATCGTTTTAATTTATTGGCAAAGTGTCTTCTTGTGGAAGAACTGGAACGAATTATGGCTACAGTAGCTAGTTAAAACAAATACAAATCTAACTGATATCCTACAATACCATAGTCATCAATCATTCATCATTTTGGTCTTTTGGAAGAATGTCTTCTTATGGAAGAACTGGAATGAGTACGACCACAGTATATAAAACACAACAACTACTAATTCAATATGCAGAACGTAAAGACAGCTAGGAAAAACTTATATAGTTTACGCTAAGGAAATCCGTTCAAGGGGCAGGGGCCCTCTACCACTTGACGGCATTCGACTTCACAATTAAATCACGCCTTCAAGATAATTTTGTCTGCTCCATTAATGATGCAATAGTTTGAACATAATGCTCTGTGTCTTAAAAGACGTAACACAGAGTTTACACCAAAATCTAGCAGCAAATCTACACCAAATTTCTAACTAAGCTCTCGGCCTACTCAAGAGTTTATAAAGTAAATGCAAGTAACAATATTTACAAAAATTGAGGAATGATGTCTTCCTAATCCAAATCATTTTAGGAGTCTTTGAGGTGGCTGCGTAAAAGAGAAAAGACACCTGGACTGTAACAGTCCTAGTAGGAGTCTTCTTTCACAAATGTGTTCCCACGTGCATAACCGTATCCAGAATTCATTTCCTCTGCCATGACGAGCAACACAGCATGTAGGCACGACGTGGATCATGCCCATATGCGTTTTTCCTCAAGAGGCCACCTGGAACATGCTCAAACATAAAGGTAGCTGCAGAATCGCCGGTTAGCTACAGAATGCCTGCATTCTGCAGCTAATTCCGGTCAAAATGCTTAATAATGGCAACAATCACAAAATTCAACAAGTCAGTCATATAAACCATTCTAGAAGTAATTTTAACTATTTTTATTGATCAATTGGGTTTAAAATGGAAATGGACAAGGGAAAAATGAGGTAAAATGAGGTGAAGGAAAGCACAAATTTGAGGCTCAACATACCCCCACTGCTGTCTCTTTGCATGTCCTCATGCAAATTATCCTATGAATTCTGAGGCTTCTGCAAGGACATATAATCCCCTTCTTTTCCTTTGTCTGCATGCTAAAGGCCTTCTGGGTTTCCTGATCACAAGTTTGAACCCGAGGTTTGTGAGTGCTCTGATCAACTTTCTGTTCCTTGTCTTCATCTTCTCATTGGTTCTCTCCACTTTGTCTATATGCAGGGATAAGGTTGAGTTCATGTCAGTCTTGAGCTTGATTTGATCTTTGAGAATTTCATTCTCATTTTTGATGTGTCTATTTAACACTTCCAACTCATACCTATCCCTCCTCAATATATCAATTTCAATTAGTGGAGGACTGGGGGTTCTCTCTTCTCTTTCTGAAGCTGTTCTCTATAGAGTTTCCACATAATCATAGATTTCCTGTTGAGCAGGATCAATCTCAGGGGTGCCTTCATAAAAATCTTCATCATCATACTCTTCCATAGATGTTTCTTCATCTTCAATATTGATTACCCCTGTTTGTTTGATTGATGTTTTCTGCAGTTTTCCTTTTAATCTGTGGCTTCTCCTAAGTTGAGAGGAACCCTCCCCTTTTTCTATAACAGATTCCTTGATTACCTTCTCTGCCTTGAGTTGACTCTTGATTCTAGTCAACTTCTCCAAAATGACTTCTTCACTGCTTTCTTGAACCGGTTTGTCAATTTTACCTGTTGGAGTCCTCCATCTCCTACTTCTCTTTGTGGCATGTGGTTCAGGTGATAGTTCTTTTGCTTCCTCAAAATGATTTCTTATTAAGAAATCATCCCATGTATCATTTGATTTAGATATATGATGCTCAATTAAAATTTTTACTAACCCATGATGATACAGGGTTGTTTCCAAAAACTGAACTCTTCTCTGAACACAAGAAGCCATTTTCTTCAGACTTTGATACAAGAAATATGGTAAATTCAAATCTTCTCCTAGAAAATGCAACATTAGTCTCATATGGTAGACATAAAATGTCCCATATCTACCCTCACATGTAACAATTTTTTGTAAAAGAAGTAGTATATTCCTCCATTTGCTCTTCAATGTTGTACTGGGAATTCCCTTCTTGAACACACTAACATCCATGTTTGGTGATTTTAAGATTTGTTTCCATGAGTCATTATGGAATTCCCTATTTTTAAACCATCTTTCCCTAGCTCTGGATAATCCTGTAGCCTCTGCTATAAAAACTTCATTAACAGTAAACTTAACATCTCCTATTTCAACCTCAGTGCCTTGGAATGATCTAGCAAATGTTTTGGTAACTTCCTTATGGCAACCATTAAACTTTTCCAAGAATTGGAGCCATCCTATTTGTTGTAGCATCTCCTTGCATTGTGGATAACCTTCTAAATATTTTGATCCTATAGGCTCAATCCTTACGATGAAACCCATGATTTTTCACTATCAATTAACACTCTTCTCTATCCACAAAACAATGGCTTTTACTTTCTGATTAAAATGGCTTCAAGCTCTAAATAAAAATGGCTTCAATTTTGGAAGAACATACCTTTGAAATAGCTACAGTCTTAAAAATCTCTGGTTTGTATGCATCTGTTTGAAAAATGCCTTCGAATCCTCGGACTGATGTACTTCTGTTGAACCTTGGAATGATATGGAAGCAATTTCAATTTTCGAGCTAATGTGTCTCTAATAGACAGTGGTAGATGATTTCAAATTTCTTTTTGTGCAATACCTCCGTCTTTGGTAACAGAAGTCTTCAAACTCAATCACTGAAAAACGCTTCTGTTTCTAGTAACACCAGACTTCAAACTCAACCTCTGTCTCTGATAGCAAATGGTATGTTTCAAATTCAACACTACAGCCTCTCTGTCTCGGGTAACAACAACTTCAAAACCAGTCACTACCACACCTCTGTCTTTGGTAATAACAGACTTCAAACTTCAATTACTACCACACCTCTGTCTTTGGTAGCAAAGTCTTCAATTTTAGCACCTCTGTCTTCTGGTAGCAACAGGCTTTAAACTCTACACGGCCACAATTCTGTGTTGACAGTGTAATGCTCCAAACTTTGTTCTCAGTGATATGCTCTCTGTTCAGTGAGTTCTCACACCGTTATGCTTCCAATGTACCTCTTCTGTTCTGCTCCTGATGATAATAATGCTTCTGCCTTCGGAATGGAATACTGGCTACGGAATGACGTTATGGCAAATGGTCACGGCATAGAGTGGTGAAGTGAGGTGGAGGATTGCATTAATGATTTGAGGAGACGGCGGAGGATTTACGACGGCAGGAAAAATCTTCATCATTAAAGAACTTGGTTAAGAGTCGTGGGAATTTCAAATGATTTGGCTGTTCCACCGCTCAAATGCTATTGGATAGAAAATTTGAATTGGAAGATTTAATACAAAGTCTATAGAGGGTTTTGTTTGGTGTTTGATCAATAAAATAATTAAAACAACTCTTTGAATAATTTCACAACTAAACTATGCTAAATTTTCATGAATTGCCATCGTAATTGAAATTTGTTACCTCTGCCCTTGTTGTTTTCGTAGCCTTTGTCTTCTTTGCTCATTTTTGGAGGAATCTTTCACTATTTTCTTGATGTCTTTGATTCATGAATTCACTGGATCAGTTTGTTGTAACTCTGATGTTTGCTGGTTGATGCCTTCAGGGTTTGTAGCTGCCAAAAAGACTGTCGGGCTGCAGAAAAGGTGATCAGCTACAGAATGTTCCTGTAGAACACTTTAATCATGAAAAATGAAATGTTTTTGGAAGATGGGTGAAATGTTTATGAAAATGGATGAAATGGATGATGGATTATGAAGTGGATAATGGAATAAGAATGGATTCAGTTCATGGAATGAAGGAACATAAGTGCTGTACTGCAATTCATGGCATATTTTTATTCACTTGCAGCAAGATATCAAATTCTATGTTTTGACATGAGAATGGAAGATGGAGTGAAATGAATGGAATGGAATGGAGTGAAATGAATGAAATGGAATGGAGTGAGATGTGAATGATGAATGAGATGAAGTATGGATGGATAGTGAATGGAGTGAGATAAATGAATCATAAGTACTATGGCACTGAACTTATGATTTATAACAGCTGCTTAGAAACAAAAATGGGAAAAGTTAGAGTGTCAGAGAGACTCTGATTTTCACCCTATATTTTCTGTATAAACATGCCAATCAGTGATTGGTTTTCATGTTTATACCTTTATTTTTTATATTTTTTTTTTTATTATTATTATTATTTTTTTTTTTTTTTTTTTTTTTCAAAAGAGAAATGCTTCAGAAAATTTAATCAAGTTGATGAAGAAGAGAGACTCTTCTTCATTAACTTCACATCATTGTCTCCTTGGAACTTCTTGACAAACTCTTCTCTTGAGAGTGGCTTGTGGTATAGCTTCAGTCTATGGCCATTCACAAGAAAAGTGACCTCCTCTTCATCTATAGTTCTGATTTTTACTGCCCCATTATCAAAAATTCGAACAATTTCATATGGCCCAAGCCAGTGTGTCTGAAATTTCCCTTGAAAATCCTTGAATTTTGAATCAAACAAGAGAGCCCAATCACCCTCTTTAAATTTCTTCTCTTTGATGTACTTGTCATGCCATCTAGCCCTCTGCTGTTGGACTAGACTTGTTTTCTGAACTGCATCTTGTCTGATCTCATCCAATTCATTAATTTGCTCCAGTCTATGCTTTTGTGCCTCTGTTAGATCAAGTCCTAGCTGAACTGCCATCTTGAATGTTTGGATTTGGAACTCTATAGGAAACAAAACTTGCTTTCCATAAACAAGCTCATAAGGAGTATGGCATGTTGTGTTTCTCCATGTAGTTCTATAGCTCCACAAGGCTTCAGGAAGCCTATCTACCCAATCTCTTCTATGTAGATGAACAGTCTTTGTTAGGATTCCTTCAATGACTTTGTTAGTGGATTCCACTTGACCATTTGCTTGTGGATGATAAGGAGTAGATGTTCTATGTCTGATTTTGTACTTCTCCATCATTTGCTCCACTAGCCTTGATGTAAATTGAGCTCCTTGATCTGTAACAATTTCCCTTGGGACACCAAAACGAGTAAAAAATATCCTCAAAAAGAAAAGTAACTACAGATGATTCATTAGCAACAAGTAATGGTTTAGCTTCTACCCACTTAGTAACATAATCAGTGCAAACTAATATGTATTTCTTTTGTCTTGATGGAGGACTAATAGGTCCTACAAAATCCAAGGCCCATTTTTCAAAAGGTTCAATGTGTACCTGAGGTTGTAATGGCATCTCACCCGAAGGAGAAGGTTTCCCTACCCTTTGGCAACTGTCACACCTTTTGACATATTCCCTTGCATCTTTAAACAAAGATGGCCAATAATATCCTAAATTAAGGATCTTATAGGCTTTCCTCTTATCTGCAAAGTGTCCGCCACAAGGTTCATCATGACATGCCTTGAGAATTTCAGGCATCTCATCTTCACGAACACACCTTCTAATGATCAAATCTGAAACTGTCTTGTACAACTCATTAGCGACCCATGAATATCTTGCACTATCATTAATGATTTTTCTTTTATCCCTTGCATTCATAATTGAAGGAAATTTTCCTGAAACTAAATAATTAGCAATATCATCAAACCATGGAGTTTGAGTAGAGATTGCAAAAAGATATTCATCAGGAAATTGATCTTCAACCGGAGTGTCATCTTTGATATTTTGAATTCTAGACAGGAAATCAGCCACAGTGTTTTGTTTTCCAGGCCTATCTAGAATAGTAATTTTGAATTCTTGAAATAATAACAACCATCTTATAACTCTTCCATTAGTGATTGATTAAAAGGAAGAACATAGCATTTATTGCAACATTCGACACTTGTCATTTACCCTAAAAGAAACATGGAGAGAATGATAATAAGTGTCACTGATCTATCCCTCTTGCATGCACAACTTCTCTACTCAATCAACGGCCAATCAAGGAGGCCTTACTAATAGAAACAAGCAGATGTAGAAATAAATGAAAGATATAAGGATAACTAGAAGAATGAGAATGAGCATGTAGAAATTAGCCGAATAAATCACTTATTCACTGAAGATTAACCCGATCATACATCAACCTCGAATTGCATGCATAACACATAACCTTCTTCCACAATTAATTGTCACATGCGGAAATAACATAGAAGCAATCGCACATCAAATCAATCACACATTAACTCAGTATGTATGGGGAAAGCCTATAGCTGAAAACCCCCCAACTATTGTGTATATTATGATGGAGAAATCATGTAACAATCATAGTACAAAACTCTTCACAAGCTCTCATGCACTACCTCCCATGCTACACACTATCAAGCTAGATCTAGCAAATCACTTGCTCCAATCCTTAGCCACTTGATAGCCAACCTTGATTGCGTATTTCAAAGCTATGGGATGGCCTCTTTATATAGATAAACCACCAGCCTAAACTTTGCAATACTCATAGCTTACTCCACCTATATATGTGTTGCAAATAGCAACAGTATAGTTACAACTGATAGCTAACTCTACCCTTTCATCTATCTCTTTCACTGGTCTTCACTGAACTGATCATGCACTGTAGTGAACTCAAGTGTTCTTGAGTTGACTAATGAGTTAATATTTAGTAAATTAAATATTATTTAATTTACTCCACTCATATCTAATTGATTAGCTAGTTAACTAATCCCAACTAGTTCAACTGAAATAAATAGAACACAACTCCACTATTTGTCCCGTTAACTCCTCCAAAACTTCTGCCACTGAAGTCTAACTGAAGTAAACCATGCAAGATGCCATCAAACCCTAGGAACCACGTGATTCCTTGTGTCAGTTGCATGAGTCACCTCCATGACTCAAACTGAAGTGCGCCAAGAGAGTGAACTGCTGTTTATAGTCAAAATATTATTAAGGGTAAATAATATTTGACTTCCATATTTTTAGGAGATCAGTCTAAAAATAGCCTGGGTCCTAAAATTAGGGTCTCATCTATTTTTACCGACATGTCGCATCCATCAAGAATCTCCAAGTAGAATTCCCAAATTATGCTCCGTATGTCTAAAAATAGACATAGTCTAAAAATAGACTTTGCGCCACAATTTGCCTGCGGGCCCACTTAGTGAAGGCGACTTCATTTCACTAAGCTCCATCATCTTGCTGCATTCTCAACACTCCCTCTCAGCAAGATATGGATTATCTGCAATCCCTATCCTGCCTCTGTGGAATTCGAACTTGCTCCTCGTGAGCGCCTTCGTCAGGATGTCGGCATCCTGATCCTCCGTGGGAACATATGAAAGCATCATGATCCTCCGCTGAACACAATCTCTGATGTGATGGACCTGATGTCGATATGTTTGGACCCATTTCCGGCGGAAAAACCGATTAGCGAGAGCTTGACGAGCCTCCAGTTATCGCGCATTCATCGTAGCCCTGGCCTGCAATTCCGGAACAAACTCATGAGTTTCTTCCCCATCCAACACCACACGCCCAACTTGCCGCGGCGGTACCGGCTCCTCTGCTGAACCGAGTGCCACGGATCTCTTCTTCCTGCTGTACCGTAAAACCCATTGCCGACCCGTCGTCGAAACCTCCGCAAGTGCCTTCGTCCGTTGGGCTACCCGCCCACCGTACCGGCGGAAGCCCGAAAGCTTCACTCCATCCTCCTGTCTGTACCATAGACCATATCCTGATGTGCCTCTGATATAGCGCAATACATGCTTGCCCGCCTTCCAAAAGAGCTTGGTAGGCTTAACCATAGCTGGCGAAAGCTGGTTAACTGCATAGCATATATCGGGTCGAGTATTGACCAGATACATCAACGACCCCACCAACTGTCGATAGACAGTGGCATCCACTACCTCCTCCGAAGTAGCATCTCCCTTCCTCCAACCTCCAGGAAGAGGGGTATCAACAGGCTTGCAGCCTTGCATGGTGAACCTCTCCAGAATCTCCCGGGCATACTTGCCCTGAGAAACAAACAGTCCTCCACTGCGCTGCCAAATCTCCAATCCCAGG